>BJBW01004075.1:0-42316 GCA_004320125.1 Scolopax mira | reverse complement strand
GAGGGTGATGGAGCCCTGGAACAGGCTGCCCAGGAAGGTATTTGGAGATTTTCAAGACCCGCCTGGATGCAGTCCTGAGTAACTCTAGGCAATCCTGCTTCAGCTGGGCAGTTGGACTAGATGATCTCTATGGTCCTTTCCAACTCTAAAAAATTCAGTGAAAATGCAGTGAAATGTTGCAGTATCTTTTGAGAGTCAGAAATATTGCACATATACTGATTTGATTAGAAATTTGTGTGGGCTGCAGAACATACCTATCTGAAGTGCAAAGGCCAAGGACTTAAATAGTGGTGTAATTCATGCTTTGCAGAAGTTGAGAGCTGTAGCTATCTATACCACTATCTGTCTTCTGCAAGAAGTAAACAACTTCTTGGGATTATTTCATGTCATATAATTCACAGGGTTTTGTCCAATACAAGCAAAGGCAACCTCTTGACCCAATAATAATACATGATTTATAATAGATACATAAAACCAGGCTCGTTTGCCTCTTGCAAACATCACAAATGCACACAGAACCTTCAGCCTAACAAAGGGGGCTAAAATAATTTAAAATATAAGTAATAGATATGAAAACTAAGAAAACATATTATAAAACCACAAAATAAGAATCAGTTCTGCTGAAGTTGACTTAAACTGGCTGGAGTTTTTCAAATAATTCACTGGAAAGAGGTTCAAAATCCCAGATAATTCTCTCTGTTCTCATTCTAGCACCACATCTGGATCCTTTCCAGTTTTGGATAGGACAAGGCCTCTGAATTGAGAATTCAGTAGCAGACACTGTATTTTCCCTCTAAACTCCTTCAAATATGCCATCAATTCATTTCCAGGTAGGAATATTACATGCTGATTTCAAAGAGCAACGCTGATTGCAGTGTGACATGTCTGTACCAAAGTGTAGGGTACTATGCTGCACCTCTGTCTCTTGGGTGTTGTTATGTGCTGTTTTCCTTTGTTTCTTCTCCTCCTGATTCTGTGTGTGTGGTTGTATATGCATGTAATGGGCTCCAGCTATGTAGTCTCATGATTAATTGCTGCTTTGATTTGTGGTATTTAGTTGTGGGATTAAGACATTACCACTATTCCCAACAGATGAAATCAATTTTATTTGTGTGTTCATGTACTGAGGTGATTGCAGTTCCTTCCTGGCACAGAAGATTCACAAAATGTTCTGTGCAATAACGTGATTTAGGAGGTAGCAGAACTGTGGAAAAATCTTACGCAGGATGTTTGGAGAGCAACCCTCTACAGTTCATCTCAGCAATGGAGTATTCCTACATGCTGTCCTCTCCCTACAGCAGAAGAGGAAACCAGATAGGGATGGACCAGGGAGTAGCACTGTGAACTGAGCCTGGGAGGCTGGAGCTGAATCTCCAATTTAATCACAGACTTTTTGTCTCTACAATTCTCCAACTGGAGATAAGGAATGATGTCTTGCTAAATGGGGTGTTAATTAGGAGAAAATTAATGAATGATTGTGAAGCAGCCTGATGCTGTTACAGTGATGGCCAGATACTTAGTGATATAGGGTGCTAAACCAGAACTGAACAGACAGCAGGAGATATGATCTAGCAGTAGGTCATTTATTTATTAAAACAGAAGAACTCTGATATTATTTCTGCATTTTATTCATAGATGCCTGCATGGTGAGGTTAGATAGTCTGTGTGTGCAGAAGGGAACACTCCTGAGGAAGATCCATAAATTCCTTTACATTCTATCTAGTACTGAACACACTCGGCCACATTATTAGCAGCCTTTCTTCACTACAGGATTCTAGTGATTAAAGCCTCTTTAATTACGCAAGGCCTCTTGAGAAATATTATCTAAAAATTTAGCAATGAACATCAGAAAATGTGTTACCTAGGCAGCTGAAAGACTTGGGGGTTTGCTTTTAATCAGTCTAAGTAAGGAGTTACAGAACAGTGACAAAGTCACATGATCTTTTATCATGTGTGATAGTTTAAATATTTCAGATTACTGACAAATTATCACTAATTAAGATGTGAATAGAGCATCTGGATGCTTATTTCTGTGTCTGGACACTGCATTATTTTTCATGTCTATTTTATTTCTGTAATCTGAAAATCAACAAATCTAAAAAATACTGGTCCTAATAGTGGAGAAATCCCAGAATCATACTTTTTCCTGTTTGTTGGTGAGTATGAAGAGTCTTATAATGTTATTTTAAATTTGTTTTAATTGGTGTTTTGTTTTTCAAACAAACATATAATTAATTTTGGGTGAGGGTAATACATCGTTGAGAATATGTGATTTGTTTAACTGCAAGCATTATCTCTTTACTAGTAGGCCTCCATGGTAACCCAGATGACATTCAGAAATGCTACTCATGCTCAGGTATGACGAAGATGGCATGTGGAGGAGTGGAGGGGATGATCTGAATGATTTGAAGGGGCTAATATGTAGGTACATCAAGATTTATAATTTTATCTAACAGAGTTTGCTAGAAGTGTGCTGTAGAGAAGCAAATATGATAAAAACTAGTGCTAAACATCCAGGCTGGAAGGCTTATAAACCACTTTGTTTTTTTCCACAAGAAAATAAATTAAAAACACTTACATCACTTTTAAGGTAAGTGCTATTGTTCAGTATCCTTAACTATAGTAAGAACATAAAATCCCTGTATTTGTTAAAATTTACTTGCATTTTATTACAAGGCACACCTTGAGGCAGATTTGTGGTATGCTCCTACCAGTGCCTGGATTACTCTGCAGGCAATTTATCTGATTCAATGATTAGACTGATAGACCTTAAAGAAATTTGAGACATAAATACATCTTTTCAACATACATATTTTGTTACCTGCAACTCACACTGCAGGCTCTTTTGTGCAATATTCAAGGCCAGCAGTTTATTTCACGCACTCCCCAGCACCCAGACCCTTTTACATGTCATTTGGGAGATTATAAGAAAGTGAATTACCAGCTATAGCAGGTGGGATTAATCAGAGTGCAGCCTGGCCAACACAGAGAAACTAACAAGCATAAAGAACACTTAAAAAGGCAGTGACAAAGTGACATTGCATGGGCAGCATTACCATACAAACCAACAGCTTTCTTTCATTGTGGGAAGTTCTTATCCTGTCTTTCTGACCTTGCAATAGACTTAGAGCATCCTAAGGAACAAAACAGTTATGGAGCTATAGAGGCATTTGTATCTTTGACATGAGTCCACCAGCTTTCTGGAGATGCCGATTTAAATGCAGTGACCAAATCACAAGTTTATGAAATAAGTCAACCTCAGTAATGCATCTCCTCAGTACCATCCTTAGACATGTTTCAAAATCTCTTTATTAATATTGCGGATCCAACAAAAATAGCTTGTGTTCCTATACTTGATCAACTGGCCAGGATGGCAAAAAAAGATGAAACAGACAAGAGGTCTGAAGGTGCTCAATGGTAGTTATTAGAGCTTGTTTGTGTGATGAGAATGTATACATAGGAAAAAAATGTGTATGAACAGCATACTAGTAGCAGCTTGCTATGAAGATGTTAAAAATAAAATGGCAATTTGAAAGGGCATGTCTGCTTGCTGCTGAAGCTACAACCAAAGGTTTGTCAGAAAGCCATTAAGGACTGAGCCTTAAACCTGCACAGTGCTTCTGCACCATAGAATATAGCTGTCTCACGGCGTATCTGTCCCTGGCTGAGACAATATTACTGAGAGAGTATCTTGTTCTGTAGATATGTGTTGTTAATATTCTCTTACATGTTTACTAGTCTCCTTCCCTACGAGAACCAGGGTCTGCTGAAGACCAGAGCAGACCCATGTAAGTGGGATAGCCCAGTAAAGGATCTGGCTCCTGGCCATCATGCAGTGCCAGCATTGTGCCAGAGTGGGACTGATGCTGTGCAGTTCCCCACATCAAGCTTCTGTCACTTGTGTCAACTTGTTTGCTGGTAATGACCACATCCAACAACATAAAAAGGGCTCCCTAATACCAACATGAAGTGAAATGGTTTGCTAGACAAATGAATTTTCTATTCTTCCTGCTTTGTATTCTATTTTCACTCAAGAATTATCATGTGCAGTACAAAATGCTTACCACTCTCTTTGATGCTTCATCTCTACCTATTTTTTTCCTCTGTAGATTTTAAATTAAGAGAGACCCCAATTAAAACTATGGGGTTTGAGTTTGTTTTATCTTCATTGACTTTTTTAAGGGCTTAACCTATTCCTATTTACTTGTGCAGTAAAACTTTTATCTCTTTCCAAGGAGTAAGTCTCCATATTAAAATGGCTCCTTGCCAAATTTCTGTGCTATATTTGCTTACAAGGAATTATTAAAGCTACAGCTCATTGTGTCTTGTCTGTTTACGGTACGAGGGATTTACACACAAAAAAATGTGGAGTCAGTTCTGTGTAAGACACATTCATATATATTGAGTATGTAAGAAGTTGTAAAAACCATATCTGCTAAATTCTGGGCCCTTAGAATAATTAATAATTTCTCTACATTTATCAGTATTATTAATTTAGTTTAAGGAGGATGTGATGAAGGTAAGGGTAAGTGTAAAGCAAAGTGTAAAGCAAAACACTTGTACCACTCAAAAAAAGTGCCAAAAAGCCAAGTTCACTACCAAATTATGAAATGTGTTTCTATAGAACAAGAGTTTTAGGACTAATGACTATGATCTTGACCTATTCATAAAATGTTAAAATGCCATAATGCTGTCTGGGGGTGTGTTTAAGATACTATGTAATTTTCACTGAAAATTAAAAGCGCCAAAGGCATATAAATGTTTTAGGTCAGGGAATTAAGGTCAATTTGTGCTTTGCATTGGATGTATATCTGTATTTTCTAAGGTGTCAGAAGAGAATGGGTCATGTTCACTGTGTGATCATAATGAAGCACAATTACCATCTCCATTCCCATTGCAAGGTCTATAATTCATGCTTGATTTAAGTTATAGTTTTCTTAAAAACAAACTAAAAAATAATCTTCTAAATTGTAACTTAAAAAAATCTGCCTTCCTGAAGTTCTCCATTAGATATTGTGTGCATCATTTTAATCTCCAAATTAGGAATAGATTTGAAGATAAATTTTGTCAGCCATCATCAGCTATAGATTTGCATTAGGACGAGAACATACCCTAGAATTTCCAAGAAAATTCAATTTTGGATTAAATTTCTTTTTCAGAAACCAGAAATCAATTCTACCATAATGATAATAATAAGCCAGAAACCAAAAATGGCTATTTGTAGCAATTTTTGAAACAAGCTCACCTACCAAGTTCACTTGGAACTTTGATATTTATTTATTCCAAAGGTGTTTATAATTCTTTAAAACTGTACAATGTGGAGGTAGTTTTGAATTTTGCTGAGGGTCCTCAGGAGGTAGAAGTTGTTTCATTTCATGACTTGGCTCAATTCCGTAACAAGCAGGACTAGCCCTGCACATACTTTGGTGATCTTGTTGATTCCAGTAAAACGGAATAGGATGAGCAGAGTTTGGCTGCAAGTGTTACATATTTTACTTTTATTTTCAAATGACAGGCAGGCTTTCTGAAGCCATATCCTGCTGAAACAAATAATATTACTGAAGCTAATGATGAAGAGAATAAGGGAACTGTGCAGGCAGTGGATTTAATTGCTACTTCAAAGCTTGGCAAATACACAATAGCCGTTTGTTTATATGGTGGGTAAAACATCAACAAAATACAATCCTAAACAACATTGAAACAATTGACCTTTTGTTAAAATTTTGTATCAGGTCTGTTCAGATCAATAAATATAGTTTAGATCCAGTGGAATGGGATGCATAATTGCTAAAGATTATGTTTGAATAAATATCCTTATACTTAAACATCTGCAATCTGATTAATCTAACCACATCCGTCATAAATGTGAGCTGTAAGTTCCAGTCTTCTGCTTGTCAAATATCTGGTAATTCCAGGGCCAGCCTCAGTGATAAACCAGAATGGAAAAGGAATCTTGGGATATTTCAAGTTGCAGTCTTTGACTCATATTGCATCTAATACTGGATGGATTTATGGTTTTTAATTAAATGAAAAGAATTTAATTCCTTCACTATGACTGAATTTTAAGCTCCTTTTGGGAGAGAAAAATCTTCCGTTTTCTCTTCATGACAGTGTTTCCTTCAATGGGACTCAGCTTCAGCCTAAAAGGCATAGTCGTGATGAAAATTTCTGTGGTGTTGGTGAAGATTATTCATAATACGTGTTCCAGAACTGCTAAGCATTTAAATAACAAAATTAATAATAACACTCTTTTACCCCACACAGGACATACCAAAAAATACCAACTACTGTTTGTAAGAATCTTTCCTAATTAAACAAGGGGAGATAGTCCTCCTGTAATTCATATTGAAAACATCATCTGACTCAGTATTTAAAAGTAGAAATATACAAATTCAGCTGCTTTCTACATGCAATTTTCCATCTTCCTCACACTTGTGAAGCTACATAGTAGGGTTTTGGTTGGGTTTTTTTTTTTCTTTTTTTTTTTCTTTTTTTTTTTACTTTCAGGAGCACACTAGCCACATCAGTGACAAAACTGGTATCAGACAACTAGCAGCTATCCATTAGCGTCACATCTGGTATGTTTGACTGACACTCAGTAGAACTGATTAACCACAGAATCACATGCCAGAAATGTAACAGGAGAAGTCACTTCTGCCTGATACCAATCAATCACTCACTCTCTTCAAGTACAAATGCACATTCACAGTGGAATAAGTTTGACCCACACTCTTATCAGAATAGTGAGGAACTATTGCCAGACTTTTAGATGGGAAAAATAAAGTACAAGCCAAATGCCAGAAAGGAAATTCACAGATGGGAATACATTTTGTTAAATGGCACCATGGCATATGACCGCAAGAATCCGATAGTTCTCCATATTGTAGAAGATGTGTTCAATATGATTATTGCCAGTATTTGAAATACAGAGCTGAAATATGTAAAATAATATAGTAAAATCCTGATGCAGTATTTTGACAACTCAGTGCTTTAAAGATCACTTTTACCATCAGTGCAAGAGATAAAATAATCTAATGCTTGGAGCAAAAAGCAAGGGTCTTGGGAAGTGAGAACTGCTTTTTGGCATAGATTAAGTAGGGCAGTTAAGCATGTGCTAGAGTCTGACATTTTGTTGACTAAGAATATATTTTAAGCTCCATTACATGGAACATGTTTATGTGCTCTGAATGAAGTCTTTAGTCTTGTGATTTCAGTATTTCAGCTCTCAAACTATCTGAACATAATGCAGGTCAGATTCCACCCTGCTAGCCAGGCGTACTCAAGGGAATAGAAAAATAACTTTCTACTCCTGCACCTTGAGGCATCTCTGGATTTGGTTGCAGATTCTTTGCATTCAGTGTATTGATGGATCCTAGACACCATGCTGTGACATTGGGATAATCTGAATACGTCATATGGAGTTGGGAGTATAAAGGCAATTTTACAAACCTCTCACAAGATGCAACATTAAGTATAAGTATAAACATTAAGTATAAAATCATGCTCTGTCTACAGTTCATGTAGTCTCTCTCATACTCCCTCCAGTGCAGAGCCTGGTAGGACAGAGTACAAAATGTATCAAACATTTGAACAGCATTTGTTGGAGAGAACACACAAAGAAAATGATTCCCTTGACCACCTTCTGGATTCCATGAAATTGACCTTTATACTTAAATCCTTTAAATCTCTGTTGCCCTTGACCGTGATTTTTTTAGATTTTTGTGTACCAGAAAGGAAGATTTTCTCACTTGTAGTTTTTGAGACAGCCGTATACTCGATCTATATTGTAACAGATAGATCGCATGGTTAATCCTACAAACTTTGTTATTGCAGCAAAAAAATGCAGCAGCCACCAGATCTGCCTATATATTTGCTAGACTGGTGTAAATCAGTACCAACTCAAAGCAAGGATGGTTTGAATGTGAATAACAACTGAGAACAGAACAGACTTTTGCATTGGAAAGAATCAGTCTATCTATAAAAGAAAATACACATTACATATAATTATTTCCTGAAACAAAGAAATGATTTGGTATCTAAGTGTAGAGCTTGCATAGTATTTCACAAGAAATGACTCTGCAGTAATCTTTTTTGAAGAAGATAGCTTTCTGAAAGCAAGCCATATGCATAATGTCTCCTAATAAGAGATGAATCTGATTTAAAATAACTGTGCAGATAATCTTATTCCATTTTTAAAAGCACTAAGTTCTGTGTGATTGGCACAATTGCATTAATAATTTATAGCCATTGGGAATTGTTGGTTTCTGCCTTTTTTGGGAGTGTGAATCATGAATGATTGCTCATTTTAACAATATTGAAAAAGATTGGAGAAGTAAAGCTGAAGGGAGAAAATGTGCTGACAGAATGTGCAATAATTGTGTTGGCCAGCCTGGCTGCTGGAGCTGGCTATCAAGTATATTTTTTCTACTCAGCAAGCAAGAGTCCTTATATGAGGAAAATATCATTTCTGGAAACAGTCCCCAGTGGCTGCTATTGTTTGAGAACGGTGAAACCTCCCTATTTTGTTTATATTTTAGATGTGGGTGGTATGAAATAAATTCCAAAATGTGCAACTAGGCTTTGTTTGGCTTGTTGCAATGTCAAAAAGCTTTAATGCTTAAGCTGTCACTGCTGTTCCTGACAGAGCAAAGTAGGACAATCAAAAATGATGCATGAAAGGAGCTCTCTGTGTTTGACTTCACTGTTTTTAGCATGTGACTGTATATATTTCTTGATTGAACTTGTTTCTTTGAGGATCGAATGCAGCATGTCTTCCAGGAGGACCAGACCTTTAATACATGATCAGTTACTTTTCTTACCATGTAAGACATATGCTCAATGCACTTCTGCAATTTTAAAAGTGAATATACTTCCTGTAGTGTATTATATATCAGCAATTTTCTTTAATGCTAAAATGCAAATCATAGATTGGAAAATTAATCTTTCTATCCTTACAGACACAAAGATAACCAGACTGTGAAAGGAACAATTGGTGGCTTCCGAGCTATAAAAACAAATTAATAAATCTTTACAAACATATAGCATTGTCAGCACAAGAATCCATTTGAATTAGTCAGAGGCTTCACACATTTCCACTTGTTTAACAAAACTGTATCAGCACTATTTACTGTGCCTCTTCCAAACTAGAGTTTTTGAAAGCCCAAGTTTTTGTGTCCATTCACTAATCATGATACTGTGTCTAAGCAAGAAATTCTCTTTAATATATTTGGTTCAAGTTTCTAAGGAAAAAACCAGAACATTTGCTACTGAATTCTGGTGTGGTAGGAATGCTTTTGGGAAAGAACTAGGAATCAGACATAACAGAAGCGTCCCTCACAGACCATGGTTTATGATTTTCATCTTGTTTGGTTTTTTTTGTGTGTGTTGCCGCCTTCATTTCTGTTTCCCTTCTTTCAATGGATGTGAACCAACTGATCCTTGGGATGGCTTTTCGCCAGAGTACAAAACAACTGTGAAAGTCCCAAATTCAGCTCTGTTTTGTATTAACACAACATTAATATCGAAAAGTACAGATTAAGACTGTCATCTTTCCAGTTTACTCAGCCCCATTGCAGATCCTCCTAGTCCTGTCAGCTTTCAGCAGCTGCCACTCACGCCGTTCCAAGGGGCTCTGAAGTGCCCTTCCCAGTAGGGATGCCCAGGCTGAGATGGGTTGAGAGGCATGTCTGTCCTTGGTGGGATCTGCCTTCAGGTCACAGAAGTACATAGTTAAGCCTCATAGTGAATCTTCCCTGCTCATCAGAACCCAGGACACAACCATTTTCAATTTTCATCATGTCTTTGTTTCCCTGTGTAGGGACTCCCGGCAGAGGACACCAGTGAGGCTGTCCCCTGCTCCTCAGTCCTGCCTTGTCTTTTCAGCTCAAGGATCTGAGCACACATCTTACAGATAACATTGCTCTCTTATGTTTACCTCCTCTTTTTTAAGCTTAGAATGTGCTTTCCTCACTCCCAGCCTTTTAGGGCATGCTGGGGTACACTTGTGATTTTTGCTACAGAAATGTTGCCTGTGTTACTTAAGAGCTCCAGCAAATCAAGAGGGTGGTACAATTTACATGACTTCAGGGTTTCAAAATCCTGATGGGGTCCTTTTAGACAGCCTCTCTCCAGCTGGCTGTAAGCACTTCTGAAGATAGATAAACACTACGACTTTCAAAAGAGCTTAAGGGAATAGGTGCCTGATCTCCTTGGATTCCTTAGAAAATCCTATTCTTTAAGCTTTTGTAGCATTAAATTATAATGTGTTCTTCCTTTCTTTTTTCAGAAGGGAAGACTTTGTTTACTGAAAACAAACTTCAAAAGCACATAGTGTTGTTGTTTTGTTTTTTTCTTATTCTTAATAACTATGCATTATATGGCTCGTTATTAAGTATAACTATTGATTATAAGAAGCATGTATTGGGAGCACTTACTGAATAGATTCAATAGATTATCCTATTACATTCGATCTGATTGCAGGAGTTACTATAATTTTATTTTTTGAAAGGCAAGGTGTAAGGCTTTTATATGCATGTGTGTATATCTGAGTGTGAAGCAACATGCAGTAATTGGATAAAGCCAGCAATAATAAGAAACTGGAGCTTCCTATTAATCATTTCTTGAGCTATTTCTGGTGTGATTGTTTGTGAGGAAATTAGGAAGATCTGAACCTTTAAAGCTTAGCAAAATACAGACCTCTGCCCTATAAAAAATGAACAAACCAAATAAAACTCTCTACTGCCTGGGGTCAGGGAATTGCTATTTCTGGCCTTGTTTTTCCAAGAATTTCTCACCTATGATCTGCTGTTTGGACTCATTTCACTGTCATATGTTTATTCGTACATTTTACTAGTGATTTTAAAAACAAAAGCCAAAAATCACTGCAACAAACCCCAGAAGTGTCTGCAGAAAATGAGAGAGCAGGCTTTTAATTACTAATGTTGAATGCTATGTCATTTTCAGATTAGTTCTGTTGAATAAATCTCAATGTGCAGAGATAAGATACTACCTAGAGTTCTGAAGTAAGAATCTGATCTGTAATGATGAGTTATAGACTATTAAATATTCCCAAGCAATATGTCAGGAAAAATCTCTACAGTACAAAACCAAAGAAGTACCATATACTTATGAAAATTCTGACACAATTTTAGAATTATTTAACAATTCTCTTTTTTTCCTCCCAGTGATTTAATTCATATCCAGAAGAGTGCAAATGCTTTTGCTACTATATTGGATACAATGTAAGTTATCTAAAGATTAATGTCAAATTTTCCTGTAGAACAAGTTATTAAGAAGCCTAGGTAGATGGTAAGAATTTGTTCACAATGTATCTAAATACAACATTTAAAAACTGTAGAATATTTTGTGCTGTGTGATAATGTTTTTTTGTGTGTGTGTGTGTAATTTTCATTTCTTTTCCCAGAGTACATGTTTCAGAAATCACCGAATTACTTAGTGTAGTAAGTGATGTGAATTTTTTTACCCAGAAGTGAAAACCTGAAAGACAAGAACAATCTAAGAACAGCAAAACATATTTGTTTTAAGTGATAGACAAGGAGAACAATGATTCATAATAGGAACTGTAAGTGTTGATTTTCTAAATGAGATTGGAACAATTGATTATGATACTGTGCTTTTGAAACAAAAAGATGTATAAAGCGTAAGCAAATGTCTAATTCTTTCTGATGCTGGCTCAGAATAATTTCTCTGCTTTAAACAGCACAAGGGATCATATATCCCACACTGAGTTAACGAGCATTTACTGTAGGTGTTTTCATTATTACCATTACATTATAGGCAGGCAATTATATTGAGTATAAAACCATTTTTACACTTCACTGATTACATTTTTAGTAACAGGTCATGAACAAATTAATCACTCTTCGGAGAATGTTAACTAAAAATTGTCTTTTTTAGCCTTTCTGTAAAACTTTCCAAGTTTGTGTAAACAGTGATTACAGCTCACAACCTGATACTCTGCTCACATTGAGTAACACCTTCCCACAAGCTGCAGTGGGATTGGTTTTGCTCTGCAGTGAGAGTTAGCATGCACACTACAGGCTCTATAACAGCCTCAACCACTTCAGTGATACAAAAAAATCAGTAGAAAGTACTTAGGGTCTTTAAAGCAATTATTCCATCAACCCATCCTCTTACTTTCAAAAAATTAAAGCTTTAGATCACTCTTGACTGTAAGGTTGTATCCAGACCGCATTAATGATGTGCTAGCTCCATTCCCTGTGCTCATCTTTTTTGAACCTTCTCTTCCCCAATTTCTTGCACTCATGAGATCCACAATTTAATAGTGTGTTGCTTGAAGAATGATTTCATTTTTTTGGTTCAATATTCCACTTAATAATTTCAATGGATGTATCCTGACTCCCGTAATGCATGAAATGGAGAATTCTCCTTTTCAATGTTAGAGACATTAGGTCTGACAGTTGAGGAGTTACTTCATGGGCTGTAATGT
Source organism: Scolopax mira (assembly GCA_004320125.1). Taxonomy (NCBI): domain Eukaryota; kingdom Metazoa; phylum Chordata; class Aves; order Charadriiformes; family Scolopacidae; genus Scolopax; species Scolopax mira. Next base: position 29,847 of record BJBW01004075.1, on the reverse strand, counting down.
CTCTTCTATGCAAATGGACTTTGTGGATTCAAGGAAAACCCCTGTGTCTGGAGCTCCAAGTATCTGCAGTGGCCTACCACATCTTTGCAAGGTATTAGCTGAAGCTCATTAAACTTCTTTTGAGAAAAATGTATTACAAAATGGTATCCAGATGAGATTATTTAGCATTACAAGTCCTTATGCAGCTTTTAGGAGAATCACTTACTTGCTAAATAGAGTGCAACAGCTCCTTGGGAGCCATTCCAGTCTATCAGGTAAATCTGTAATTAGTATCCAGTTGATCTGAAGCATGGCTGTCATTATATTGATATAGACATACACATTAGAAAACATTACTTCCTGGGCACAGCAGGCAATTCACAGTCTCTAATACCTCAGCCATTTTATTTTTTAAAGCCTAGTAATTTTTGTTTCAGAGTTAAAATATAAAATCATAATTGCAACAACATTTTTAATTTTCAGATAAGCATAGACCAAATGTTTTTTCTGTGATTTCTATGTTTTGAAAATAGCCTGTTAAATTTTTTTTAAAAGATCTGAGAAGCTTTTTGTTTGTTCTTTGCTTTTTAAGCAAATAGGTCATATGTTGATATGAAACTGGTAGCAACAGGGAAAAAAAGGAGGGAAGATTGTCAGTTAATTTTGTTTTTTTAGAAAAGGAAGTTTGGATTTAGTGCAGCCAAGTGGAATCCTACTTCGATTTAGTTCTTGAAATGGCAGAGGTTCATGCCTCTGCCTCATGTAAATAGAAGTCCCATATTTTGGCATAAGGTTTTAAAATACGTAGCTATGATTAAAATAGAAGGAAATAAAATGATGTGTCAACTTGCATTTTTAAATATCTTTTAATTCAATAGCATTTGAAATGTATTCAATAATATTTAGAATAATTACACTGAGGTGGATTTGGCAGTATAAATGAAATTTAGGATAAGAATGCTGTGAAGTTTCTATGGACAGGAGCAGATGCACAAATCAGTTACTATGGATAACCTCCCCACCTGATTACCAATTATATTGCATTTGTAAGGCATTCAGTGTTCTTTTGAATAGTTGCTTATGCCTTAATTATTAACTAAGCATTACTTTTTCTTCTTCATACACTGACTAGGGGTTTGGGATATGAAAAACAAAGCTCAGAGCTCTGATGGTGTTGCCTGATGCTTAGAAAATGGGTATTGTCTGCAGACACAAATACAGGAGAATGAGTCTCTCTTGTCATTTTTTCCATGGTCTCAATATACCACAGCTAGTGTAAGCATTAAACAGATTTCTTAATGGGCCAACATCAATAATAAACTATTCTCATTCGCGTAACATGTTTGAAAGGAAAAATGTGAACAAAGAATGAATACTACTGGAGTATTTCAATCTGATACATTTTCAAACAGAGCTATAAAAGCTGTAAACCATTACATACATACAGGCTTGATTGATTTTTGCTTTAAAATCACATTTAATGGGAAAATTTGTCTGAAAAACAAACCCAATCAGGCACGCTAGTATATTTGGCATAAGCAAAATCAGAAATGCAAGTGCCTATTGAAGAAGACATCAAGACCAGTCTTGTGAGTAATGCAATAGACTGGAGCTGAAGAAAAACAGATATATAATGATTTTTCAATTTATTTGTACAGTGGAGCAAAATATGGGTAAGAGAATAATTCTTAATTCCAAAAATTATGAAATATTTTGAAAGAAATGGAAGCAAGTTTGTGTCAGCCGAGTACTGGATGTTAAGTTAAAAAGTAAAATTCAAACCGGAGTACTCACCCAGCTCTGAATTTGAGGGCATCTTCAACATTCAGCCTCTAGCTTTTTCACCAGTCCCAGTTGGGAGAAACACGTGTTTCACTTGTTCTTGTCCCTTTACCTAATGTAATAGGTACTAAATAAAAAAAAAAAAGGCTAAAAAAGATAGCTGAGTTCTTCCTTATGCAGTACATGTAAATCAACTATCATAGGTGGGCTTTGACCCTCTTGGTACTGTGAGCTGTTCCTTTATAAAGCTACAATGTGATTAGGATTCTTTTTAAGCTATTGGCCTTGGTACTGACCAGGATCAGTGAAGATAAAATCTTTAAGAAATAGAAATCTTATTCCAACATCATGAAATACCTTCCTAGCAAATCCTGTGGATTAATTAATCATCTGCAGTCTTTCCAGGTGGATATTTATTCAAAAGATAATTTTCATGGGACATTTAGCTTTGTCCTAAAGAAAACTCTGACAGAAATCAACTTTTTTAGACTGCACTGAGCACAAATATAGAGTGTAATTACAGTGAGCAAATAATGGTAGAGACCAAAAACTGGAGATCGTATTCAAAATGTTCACAGAGAACAAAAATTACATTTGATTTTGTAAACTTGTTTCCTAGTAACACTGAGATTAAGGCCTCATCCAATAGTTTAGGAGCTTGTTTAAGATGAGAACTTCACATTATTTGAATCTCTCTGCCTCTACTGACAGGCTGTACAACACTTTGTCTTTTCATTTTAGAATACTGGCAATGATAAAATAATGTTCAAAATCCAGTAAGGACTTAAAAGTTATATTAGTGATATTAACAATTAATAAGCAATCTTAGGCTGCAGAACTGTACTTTAACAACTGCAGTCAGAATCATAGAATCATAGAATTGTCCAGGCCAGAAGGGACCTTCAAAGGTCATCTAGTCTGACCTCCCCACAGTCATCAGGGACACTCCTAACTAGACCAGGTTGCCCAGGGCCTCAATGGGCCTCACCTTGAATATCTCCAGGAAAGGGGCCTCAACCATCTCCCTGGGCAACCTGTTCCAGTGTTCCACCACCCTCACAGTTAAGAACTTTCTCCTAATCTGCAATCTGAATCTCTAAATCTGCTCCCCTCCAGTTTAAAGCCATTGACCCTTGTCCTGTCACTACAGGCCTTTGTAAACAAGTTCTCCCCAGCCTTCCTGTAGGCCCCCTTCAGGTACTGGAAGGCCACCATTAGGTCTCCCCAAAGCCTCCTCTTCTTCAGGCTGAACAACCCCAGCTCCCTCAACCTCTCCTAGTAGCAGAGGTACTCCAATCTCCTGATCATCCTTGTGGCCCCCCTCTGGACCCGCTCCATCAGGTCCATGTCTTTCCTATATTGACCTTTAACAATGGTTTCTACCCTTTAACATAGGGTAGAAACAGACAAAGGGCGAAGATAGGTTGCTAACATACCCCGCCTTTAAGGAGAGTTATTAACTCATATGTTTTTCTTAAACATTATATACTGCTTTAGATATATTGTATTACTTTTGTTAGATTTGGACTAGGATTATATTTTCATGCATCCTAGGATGCATGAGAGATGGGTACATCCTAAAGGAGAAAATAAGATCATTTGACTTTTGAGGTACTTGTGGAAAACTGTTACTCCAAATATGTATGAAACTCATCTCATGTGAGGCTTTTCCCTAAAATACTATCAAGCCACACAACTGGCAAGAATTCCTTGTGGCTTGCAGATACTGAGAGAAAACTGGAAGTTAAATACTTTGCTTACTCTAAATATAGCTAAATAATAAGCAGCTGAGGCAAACAACTTTCACTCACACGTGGGGTACTATGTCCTTTTTGACCCCAGAACAAGAAAGTCTGTCTGGCTGAGAACCATGAAGATGATTAGGGAGCTGGAGGATGACTACCAGGAGACTGAGACCTACATGCGTTCAGTCAGAAACAGAAGGCCAAGGTACAGGGAAATCTAACTGCTGAATTCAATTACGTAGTGGGAGGTTATAGAGAAGGCAGACACAGAGTCTTCCAGGTATGCACTGCAAAAGGACTGAGGCCAATAGATACAAGATGCAGCAAGGACAATTCCAACTGGATATAACGAAAAAGATTTTTCATGGTGAGGCCAGTCCAACACTGGGACAGGTTGCCCAGAGATATTGTGGAATCTCCGTTGGGGAGAGAATCAAACAAGGTCCTGAACAATTCGATCCAACTTTGAAGTTGACCTTGCTGTGAGTGGGGCTGGATGGGATAACTTCCAGAGATCCCTTCCAATCTGAATTATTGTATTGATTTCGACTGTGGGTTTCTTAGTATGTACATAGGGGATGTAAAATCAGAGCTTTGGAGGCTACGCAAGTGAGAAGGATAAAGTATACTGAAAGAAAAAAGAATGACAAAATGAAAGAAAGAAATCTGTTTACCCTTTGGAAAAAATCACATATAGTAATTCTGTTGAGTCATCAACTATTATTATCAGATAATAAAGGTTCTTTAAAAGCTTCTTAAAAAGCAAGACAGCTGAAAGTATATTATTTTTGTCTTGATATGAGACACCAACTGTTATAAAAGTTTTAATGTCCTTAAAATATTGTAGCATGGGGGAAAAAAGATCAGAACAAGGTAACAAAAAAAATGTGTTCCTCGAAACAAATTAACAATTTCAAAAGCCTTCGCTTAGTGATTCCTACAAAGGCATGGACGATCACAAGACTTTGGCCCTAATTTTGTCTCTAGCTGTTTCTGTGACTGCCTAAGCTGTTCAGTGATGAGATCCTGGAGATGTGAGAAAATATTTAGAAAAAAGGAGGGTATTATACAGCTACACACACTGCTAGGTCTATGTTTGAGGAGGAAGAAACAAATCCTCACAGACAGGAGATCTAAGATACTGTGAGGAGAGGGGTGTGCAGAGGACAAGCACCATGTATCAGAGAAGGGCACATACACAGTCTGAAAAGTACCTCTAGGCATTGGAGATTTTATGGAGTTAGTTCCTGGTTTCCTCACACACCAAGAACACTGAAATAATCTAGTTACAGTGTGTTTTACATTATTGTTTTTGATTTAGCTATTTGCAAACAGCTGTAGAATTTTAAAGATTTATAACCATCTGTCATGTGGCTAGAGTAAGGCACTAGGACATGATGCTGAATCTTCTTTGTCCACTTTATTCCTGCTCTCATAGGTTCTATATCTGGAAGCTAATAAGTGACACAAATAACAGAAGTTCAATCATATACTACCTCCCAACTTCTTTAATGCAGTCTGTTCTATTAACACGGTAAGTGCACAACCTAACCAGTTACGTTTTTGTGATTCTGCCAGTAAAAGTGGTGCTGCTTTTTTTTAGCTTATTCCATGGCAAAAACTCTATTGTAGGGTGTATATTGCAGAGGAAAGCTCCAAAAATTTTCCAGGAACAAAGGTATTTTTCTTCTTCCATTTATTCACCGTCTGGAAGCTTATGTAAGTGCTGGGCAGGAAGCTAACAGATAGACGTTTTGAAAGGCTTTTGTCAGAATTTTTATTGAAGTTCTGTAACATATGAAACTGTAAAGTTACAGGGTTTCATATGAAAATGCCATTTAAATACAATGAGAAAAATGTTATGTTACTTTATATGTGATGAATATACATTCTAAATATAGATTTTTGAAAGAAGGACTTCCAACTAGTCTTGTATTAAAAGTAGTAGATAAAAAAAACCAGCCAGACCAGTGAAACGCTTTAGCAATTCTAAGAGAGTTGGAAAATAAAATAGTATGTAGTAATTACTTCTGTTGGAAATTGGAATGAAATACTGAAGTTTATTTTTTTATATACTGAGTAATAAAACCCAAGATATAATAGGCAATCTCCCAAATTTGCTAGATATTTTTCTCAGTGCACAGAAGTAAGGTGAAATAGTTTTTTCTTACAGTGCAAATGCACCATAAGAAGAAAAAAAATCAGATTTAAAAAATACCAAACTTTGTTCCTTAGGGTAAGACTCTTTGAAGTGTCCTTCAAATACTTGTCCAATTTCATTGCTCCTCCTGTTGCTGCCTATGGCTCTTTCATTATATTCATACTTATATGCAGATTGTGTTTCACTCCTAATCTATGAGAGCTGGGGGACATGGGTGATAGGAATAACGGTGTAAATTGCACATCACATACTGTAGCTCTTTCATCTTGCATTTTCTTTCATCTTTCCTCAGTTTCAAGCCTCTTGTCACATAGTGTCATCCTGCACTAATAGGTTACACATACCCAAGCTATAGAAATGTGTAAATGATGTTAACTTATACCTACCTGTCAAACTACTTTTCTAGAAGGTTCCTTAAAAAGAGAACATATTGTGCCCCTTCTTTCTCTCCATTTGCTAGAAAAGCTCATTTCTTATAGTCTGGGAGAAAAGACTACTGATAGAATGCACAGAACTATCACCTGCTTCTTGACAACTGCTAATAATTTTCTCAGGTGTCAAGATTTTTTTAGATGTTTTTTAGACCTGAGGAGTTTACCTACTTTTGAAGTTAAACCCACTTCTTTAAGCCACATATATATACTGACTCAGGGTCTGTCTCCCATTTTGCTGTGCTTCTGATCTTAGTCTGTTGTATAACAACTGTACTAGCAAGAGATAGAAGAGACTTTAAACTACAACTTTCTTGAATGACTTCATGCCTTGAAGTGTATGTTTATCTTTGTATTGTCCTCAGGGAGAGAAGATATTTTGGAGGAAATTTTCTGTTTTCTCTGTTATGTTCTCCAGAGAATGGAAATGGAAGAAGAAATGACAACAATGTCACACACTTAAATACATGTAATGGCACAAACACTTGTTAAGTCAGATGTTTCTTTGAAACATGAAGAATTATTAAATTCTCATGGGAAGCTTGAAACATTTTGTATTAAAGCACAGGCATTGTGCTTCACATTTTTGATAGCAGCCCTTGATTTCCCTTTCTGAGACCATCCTGGCAACATCACATACCAATGAAGAATAATGCTTTGTTAAAATGATTATACAAAAATGGAATTGTGGTTTAACCCACTGACATAAAACACTGCATGGGTGTTGGAACAGTGGGTAATTTTATATAGACTGTTCTACAAGACATAACTTTGTGAATGACAGGCTTAACTTTTCACTACTTCTTGATGAAGCTAAGGGTTTGGAAGTGTATTTTGAATAACTGGTCAAACAGCATGCCTTCTGAACTACAGCTTTGGCTCCAGTAATCTGCAAAACTATGCTGAATTTTCTCTGAGCGTCTTGTAGAAATCCACACTTGGGCTATATTTGTAAACAAAGTGGCAAGGCCAGGAGCTCTTAGTAGCATAATCCATACACATCAGTGACATGAATGCCAGGTCAACCATCACTTTTTTTTCTAGGTCACACTATATTATTGTGTAGTAATATCTTGTAGAATTGTAGCACCAACTCACTCTAAAACTTGTTCCGCGGTTTGAGCTGCTGCTGCACAAGATTATGCATTTGATAACTTTCTATTACATGACCACACATCAGCTCAAAGAACTAGCCATAAAACAGCAGCAATGAAATGTTCTAAGCTTCCTAAATGTAATGTGTAGCACCTCATAGTATTATATTCAAAGTGGATATGCTGGGCAGTATAATAGTTCGAACAGGAGGATTTGTTTTGGTTACCTTGGTTATGATTCATACCACCACAGTTAGATTTTTGTATTCATTTCAAAAATATAGTTTTGAAAGTCTTAGTTATTTAAATTGAAAATATTATTAAATATCTAAGTATCATTATTTCTAATGATTTCATAATACTGATTTGCCAATGCAGTTGCATTTCCATTTATGTAAAATAGTAGCACAGACAGGAAAAAACAACAAAGAAAACCAAAAGGGTCAACTTCATGCAAACCTCATGAAGTTCAACAAGGCCACGTACAAGCTCCTGCACATGACTAGGGCAATCCCAAGCACAAATACAGATTGGTCAGAGAATGGATTGAGAGCAGCCCTCAGAGGACTGTTGATGGATGAAAGGCTCAATAGGAGCTGGCAATGTGTGCTCACAGCCCAGAAAACCAACCACATCCTGGGCAGCATCAAAAGCATCCTGGACAGCAGGCTGAGGGAGGGGATTCTGCCCCTCTACTCTGCTTTGGTGAGACCCTACCTGGAGTCCTGCATACAGCTCTGGGGCCCCCACCAGAAGAAGGACATGGACCTGTTGGATCAAGTCCAGAGGAGGACCACAAAGATGATCTGAGGGATGGAGCACCTCTCCTACAAGAACAGCCTAAGAGAGTTGGGTTTGTTGGCTCCTGGAAATCCTAAAAGCCCCTTCCAGTACCTAAAGAGAGCTTATAGGAAAAACAGGGAGGGACTCTTTATCAGGGAGTGGAGTGATAGGACAAGAGGTATTGATTTTAAACTGAAAGAGGGTAGATGGTGTCAGGAAGAAATTATTTACTGTGAGGTTGGTGAGACACTGTAACATGTTGCCCAGAGAAGCTGTGGATGCTGTGTTCCTGGAAATGTTCATGTTGGATGGGGCTTTGAGTAACCTGTTCCAGTGGGAGGTGTTCTGGTGCATGGCAGGAGGGTTTGAACTAGATGATTTTTAAGGTCCCTTCCAACTTTAACCTTTCTATGATTCTGGCACCCTTAGGGCCAATATATCTCAGTTCCCTGATACAATATTAAGCAGCAAATGTAAGTTTTAAAAAATCTGTCCTATTGTCATTGTTACTGTGGTCACCTGAGTAATGTACACAGCTTTCAGGTGAAAGCAAAGATCATTCATGAAAACCCACTATATTCCCCAAATTTTTTTGATTGGTACAAGAACAGGAAGGGGTTTTGATGCCATGACTAAGCCACGATATGGTAGTACCTTACTCTAGAATTCGTCCTTCTGTTCAATGGACACTACGTAGACTGTTTCACTGGAATCTAGTCATCAGAGAGGTTGCCATACACAGCCATGGCTTTGAAGCTAGAATCTGTTGTTGATTGTCATAATAACACATTTGCACATACATTAAAAAAAAAGAAAATACACAATTAAAGTTCTCATAGTTATTAAAAGCTTAATCAATATTTACTGAGACTAACATTTTTTTAGAAGCTGGGGTGAACGTTTATTTGAACTATAAAAATTTAAGTTCCTGCATAGGAAAAATAGGTTCCCTCTGTGAAGTTTCCTCCTCTCCTCTAGCTATGCTAGAAAAGATCAAGATGTATTCTACTGAGAATAGAGGGAGCACATCTCCAGTGGCAGCTTCTCTGATTTCAGTGCAGGTTCTTGTGCTCTGGATAATAAACATAAGACAAGTTGGCTCCTTAAACACCTGTGTGAGATTGTACCAAAGGCATCATTCATCTGTAGGAGAATAATGAGAGACCTTCATTCGCCAGCCCTCCTACAAGCACATTATGCTTGCTGACATCTAATATTTCCTGTGGTGGCTGGTGTTAACACATTTCCAAGACAGTGCCATGTTGGAACCTTTATCACCTCAGCAGCAGCTCTGGTTGTGTTGGTTCTACACAAGGGACAGGTCTTAGGCCACCCCTTCTTGATCAGTGTCAGCCCAGCCCCCACAGAGTGCAAATGAAGCTGCTGAGCTGCCAGCTTGCCCTGATTTTTTTATTTTTTCTTTGCTGTGCAAACAATCAGAACGCCTGAAGGCAATTCCTGTTGTGCCAGCCTGTTAGGTGCATTATTTTCCATTTTTTGACTACAGGTCCGCAAAGCACAATGGACACATATGATGTCACATAAGAATTCTTTTACTTGCTATAAACATAAAACCTGAGAATATTGCCTAGGGAAGGAGGGTCCTACTAAGGAAAAGAGAAAACCTTTCATCTTGTAAAACTTACCAAAATCTAATTTATAGTGCGCAGAGAAACAAATACTTCTTCATGCAGGCAAAGGTCTTTCCTTTTCTTTATATTATTTAATGATGAAGTTAAAAAAACCCCAGTCATTAGAATAACATATTAGCAAAATCATTATTATAATATAGGCTAGAGGTGGTACTTAGAACAGATGATATATGGCACAGTGCATGGTGTAAGAAATAAGTTTCTTTTAATCCACAGTAGATTAGAGTGGTAGGTTGCATGTAGAGCATTACCAATTAAATAGAGTAGTAGAGTAGTACCAACTAAAATTGTATAAAAGAAAAGCAATTTGTTGTTCAAGTTACATATCCTAACTATTTTGATATTTGTTAGTCTGCAGTAAGGCAAAGAAACATTCCATGAATTCATGAGTGGCTTTATTAAAGTCTTTTCAGATAAAGTATATTGATTTTCATCTGGGTTGATATTCTAATATTCTGTTCAGGATTTGATGATTTCATTTTGTAGTTGCTTGCAAACATTTTTTGCCTTAGGTGTAGATACGTATAATAGCATTAACTCTATAGTACCATAACATGCTGTATAGGGTATATATCTTTTAATTGCTTTAATTTGGGTCATTACATCAGAATGCACGATTTGTTAGTGATTAAAATTTTGTACACTTACAATACACAGAAACACCCCCCACCATGCACGTCATGCCATTTGTTCTGAAGTACCTTTTTGTTAAACTATCTTGATGGATGGACAGATCATTGCTTTACATCCTAAATATGTCTGCATGTTTTTAGAAAGTTAGCATTGTATCAAAAGGATCATAATTCACATTACTTGTTACCTATTTAGGGAAGATTTACATTTTAAACACCAAACTTTCTAGTTACTGTATTTAAGTGGCTGCACTACTAGCAGTTTTGGTACAACGGAACCTCGAATGTGTTTTCTCACAAGCAGTGCTCATTGCATACCCATGTACTTTTGGACTCACTCCTAGAGGAAATCTACAATATATAAACTTTCTTCTTTTGTTTCATGCTTGTTATTATCATGGGATACAAACAAGTGGCCTGAAGCTAATTTTAAGGAAGCATAAGCATATATATGTTGTTCATTTTCAAATATACCTTCTTTTCTTTAGAATTGTAATGATTCACACTGCTTCATATTTTCAGCAATTAAACAACATGATTGTGCCAATCCCTTAACTCCATCAATACCAATGCTTTTGTCAACAGACAGGCAAAATTATCTTTTTATTTATTCTTCTAAGAGATTTCCTCCTTTCTTCCCCTGAGTTTCATGGGGGGAGCACTGAGCAATGGGGAACTGGAAGAAGTGTTCTCTTTAGTAGAAACTCCATGTGAAATATCTTCTGTAGTCCTTGTGGTCCTCCAGTTGAACACAAAAGAAGCCATCCTAATCAAACTAAGCCTGGTGTAAGCAGCAAAGAACTAACCTGATTTCTGGTGTAACACATTGACATCTCTGGAAAATATGAGATCTAGAACTAGTTAGTTCTCTAGATGTATCATCTGCCAAAAAACATTAGATATTTTACTAAATGATTGTATGTTTTGGAGGTAATTGCTTTAAAGCATGATCCACTGTAAATCATCTGGGTTAAAAATCCAGCCTAGGAGAGCAGAAAACCAGAATGGGTGCTATAGAAGTTTGTGTTATGTTTGAAGCAGCTTCTGTCTACCCATCCCCTGTTACCTGGGAGCACACCCCGTACCCCTCGGGCAGAGTGCTGCTCCCTTTCTCCAGCACCATACATGTGGCATTTCTTTCTGTAGAGTGGTACGGCTTTGATGGAAGGGGTAAGGAAAGGCTTAGATGAGTCCTGAAAAATAGTTTACTCTCCAGAAAAGTGAGAAAAGTTTTTACTGTTACTTTTTCAGATAAGCAGGACTTGGACTGCCTTACTGAAGATTAGTGCTCTGCTGAACACAACAGGGCAGAGCTGGCAAACACAGATCTTTTAAAGCAAAACCAAACCTTTAAATTCTTTCACATTCGGCCTTGCAACCTTCAAGTGGAAGCAGATGCTGCCTTTCATTAGCACATAAACGATTGAATCGGTAAGTTTTTCAGGAGCTTATCCTGAATGTTTCTGTTCGTGCTGCCTTTAGGCAGCTCTTTGATCATCATAGTAATGGCTAAGGAACTCGTTATGAGGCCTGTGACTCCCCAAGCCTTTCTGTGCCTATCACTTGAGGTATTCAGACCCAATTCAGAGCTACATATTTAAAAGCTTGGAAAACTCAGAGCTACAACTGCTAAATCCACCCCCTGCCATTTTAATTTTTTTTTAAAGTTGAAGTTTTTGCACTAATAAGAAGGCTTCAATTTAATTTGTGTCCTCAAAAGACAATTCTAGAAGGCACAGCTGAGGGATTCACTGAGCTTCAGCAGGTGCTGAAGGGAGGGGCCAGTCCCTGTGAGGGGCAGAGGCAGGGGCAGGGGCAGTGGCAGTGGCAGTGGCAGTGGCAGGGGCAGGGGCAGGGGCAGGGGCAGCGGCAGGGGCAGCGGCAGGGGCAGCGGCAGCTGTAGCTGTAGCTGTAGCTGTGGGGCATTGAGGTGAAGTGGCTGGGCAGAAAGCTGTATCCATGGGCAGTGGGCAGCACGGAGCAGTCAGTCTGTTTCAGGAGACATAGAGAATCTTTAAAAGCTTATGTTTGTGGTCTGCTGCCTAGCTCACTGTAGACTGTGTTAGGATTTGTCTGCTGCTGGGCAAGTGTGCAATTGCTTTATCTGTGAATCTTTTCTGAATTACATAGAAGCCATAGCTGAGACTAGGAGAAATAGAGAGCTATAATGGAAGTCCTACTTGGTAGTTTTTTAGGGCATGAGGGAAGGGAAAAGCTCTTCCTTGGATGTCAGCTGGAGCATGAATATGGTATGAGGTTGTGCACCAAGATGGCTGCTGAGGTGGTGTGAAGAGAGTGAGCAAGGCAGGGGCAGGTTAGTTTTGTGTTTAAAAACAAATAGCTCAGAACACAGGCCTAGAACTGTAGTGCCTTGTTGTATCTTTGTTTTGCTGAGAAAAACTACTGCTCTTGTCCATAAGATGGATGTTAGATTGAGTTTAAAGCTGAATTTTAGATCATTCTTTGGAAGGCTGACTAACTTGCATTTTTTTCTAGGAAAGTATAGGCTCTTTGGTTTAGATGAAGGACTAAATAATTTGTGTGTTGTAATCTTACTTCTTGAAAACAAGGATGAAAAACAATAAGATGAGGAAAACTTGAAGCTAATAGAGACTGAAGTGGCATAAGATGGTTTTGCAGGTGGTGCTCTGCGAGGGGATGGAAATGCTTTGTGGGGAAGTGTGACCACAACAGTCAAAGGCTTTTATGCATGGTTTAACTTCCAGATTTCATGGCATGGAGAAAATTTAAAAAAAAAAAAAGAAAAAAATCTAAGTTGTTCATAACAATGTGATTGTAAATAAGGCTTCAGTGATGAGCACGGAGTTAACTCTTGTAGTTAAATGGTGTAGCATTATAGTTGGAGGAAGTAATGCTATGTTAAGCTAACTACTTGTTGGAATAAGAATCATACATGGTATAAAGGATTACTTAGCTAATGCTCAAATTTAGAATTGTTACTCAGTAGACAGTCATTGTGCTAGATCATTGCCACCTGTATTGTCATAAAAGTGAAGTGATGTCTTGCAGTTATCGCTTTACATTTTTCTTCCCCTTAGGCTGTGAGGGAAGGTAATGGGAGAAGCTGGAATAAAGGCCCTTGCTCATCAGCTGTTGAGAGCACCTTCCCTGATCCTGCAAGCAGCTGTCTTCCCTGGAAGTACTAGTTCCTGAGGCAGCTGGGGACTTTGCAAGGTGAAATTGCTGTCTTCTAAGTAATAAACTAAGTAGATCAGGTGCAATTACCATTTCCAGCTGCCTTTTCATTCTCAGTCCCCTGATGTGCAAACTGTAAATGTCAAAGGTGTCTGTTGGCAATCTTCAGGAAGACCAGAACTCATACCAGGTTTGTATGGGTGAAGGTGCAGATGAAGACTCTTCTGGAGAAGAATAGAGTACAGATGTTGTTAAGAACTTAGTTGTATATTTTTAGCTCTTTCCCACACCCCTCCCCAGCCCTAGCACATTTGGGAGGGAGGGGTGACATCCTAGGTACTTGCCCTGCCTAACTTTAAGTATACTCAATAGAGAGGAGGAAAGAGAGGTTTTGGCAGAGGTCATGAGCATAGAATGCTCTCAACGACCTTCTGGAAAAGCCCATTTCTCCACTTTCATTAGGGATGCTCTTTTCTTCACATCAGCTACCTTTATGTGCTGACACCAATTTCTAGTGTAGTGACAAAAAGGCTAATGCAATCCATGTATAAATGCTATAAAATACTAAGCAGGTGCGAAAAGACAGTGTAGCCTCTCCATTTGGCATTGATATAGTTGCTATTGGAGTATCGTCTAGTGTTTGCTGTTCTAGGAGGATCCCAAAAGCTGCAGGGTTTAGAGAAGCTCTGTTTTCTGACTTAAAGTATAGAAAACATCTCCCAAGGACAAAAAGCCCTCTCTATTAGTGTATCAAAGCAAAGGCTGAAGAACAATGTGATAGGTCTATGTGCAGTACAGAAGTTTGATTGAGACAAAATACCACAAAAAAATTAATCTTATAGTGAAAGGGAACCAACTTGCACAACATCAGGAATACATACTTAATCATTTATGTAAATTAATTGCTTCTGGAAGATCTTACTTTAGGTGATAATTATGTTATCGAAACATCTTTTAATCTTCTTGGGAGACTTTTCAGGAGTATATGTTCTTCAAGTAGATATCATACACAAAGCAGTAATCTCATAGGCCATAATACTGCTTTATATGAGGTCCATCAGGCTAAAGGATTATAGAGGTGCCTGTAATCTGAAAAAGAGTAATAATGGAATCATTGTAATAAACTTCCTTTAATTGAGATAGAAATGTGACTGTGTATTACACGAAGTAGGAGAAAACTGCCTTCTTAAAGGTGAAGCAAATCTATGTGATCCAGCACTCTGCTTAATTGATTAGCCAGTGCCAAAGCACTGCCTGAATAAGGGAGGAGAGGAAGTATATTTTTGAACTGACAGATCCCTACTTTTAAATCCCTTAGTTCAAAAATTTATCTATAACTAGCAAAAAGACATCCATATGGTGACTTTTCTAGTCCCAGATGGGTAGCTGTCATTTTGCACATGATCTTTGCTTCTCTTTTGAAGTAGAAATGAGTAATCTTGGAAATATTAATCTAACTTCAACTATATTTATTCTTCTATCAAGGATGACACACTTTAATGTCTTTCTTGGCGCACACAGTATGTACTGAGGTGCAGAGGATTCCAGTTGCCATAATTTTCAGTGGAAAGAATAATTATCACAGGGAACTCTAAGTAAGTTATTATGGAATATTTGTATATTTAATTAGAAAAGCCAGTGTTTTGAGGAGTAGTGATGCAAAGATATGCCAAACTGGGAACTCTGTTAAGGGGGTGATAAAAGGTGTTTTGCAAGTGCTTAAAATTTGGCTCCCCTTTTCAGCAATGTGTTACCTGGCGCATTAGCAGCTATACTCCTGCACCTGCCTGGCAGGTTACTGCTGAGAATAGTACATCAGAGCAAACAAAAAAAGTAAAAATAATTTACCATGCCAGAAAAGATGTTTAGATACGTGAGTAATCTTTTTTTCTTAGCTGCTGGAGTATTAATCCTTAGCATGGATCTTTCTGCCCTTGTCAATATAGTTTAAGTGGTGACATAACCACAGGCATCTTGTGTGTTTAGGCTTACATTTTTTTTTGTTTTGGAGGGCAGGGAGGGGACAGTAATTGTGTGTTTAAGGGGAAGGTATTTTGTAGTAAATATTGTATCTGTGCATGACTTCCCCCTCTCATTTTACAAAAGAATAATTTTGGTTGCTTGTGCTTAAATATGCATATTGAGAGGCTAGCAGTCTCTGTAAGCAGTGCAAAAACTCAACATTCCTCTTAGTAAGTATTCTTCTTAAGATGCAGTCTTATTTTGTAGGGGAAAAAATGTTACAGTACAGTTGTTTGGTTTTTTTTTACCACAGGCAGTGTCAGAGGCAAGAGGCCAGATCCAATGAAATGAAGTAAATGGAATTACACAGAAATTACTCCTATGTAAATAAGGGCTCTTTTCAAGCCCCAAGCTACATGAAAATGATTGCTATTCTCTTTGCTAGTGTTGCCCATATGCAAGCTGACATAAATAGGACCTAGGGTGAAGTTATTTAGTGAGTGATAGTGTACATTTTTTCACCATGATTGAAAGGCCTAAGAATGCAAGTCTCACACGCATGAAGGAATAGAGTGCCTGGGTTCCATTAAGATCAATAGGAATCAAATGTTTAAGTGACTCAGGCCTATGCCTCTGAAAGCATTCAAGCATATTTTAGCAACTTGGTGATCATATTTCCTTCTTCTCAGCACTATACTTATGATAAAATTTGATTCTGTATTTTGGGGTTTATTTAACAAACACAAGTGGTGAGAATGAATATCAGAAGTTTATTTTTTAGGTTACTGTTTTTTATAAACAATTAAATTTTAAGTGTTGCTGGCCTAATACTAGGAGAAATTTTAGTATAGTTGTAAACTTTGCAAGTAAAAAAATGGGTGAAAGATCTGCAAATAAACTTTGTCATTACGAGTTTGGGGGAGATCTGCACTCCAGAGTAAGGTGAATTCCCGACAGACACTCATGTGAAATCAGAGAATGCAATGTCGTATGTGTCTGTGTTATGACTTCAAAAGGACTTCAATACTTTATATTTTGTTTTTGAATTTTTCCCGCAGCTATAGTGGATGGTAGGGGAAAAAGAGATTCTGTCTATCAACCTTATTCTTAAAACTTTCTCTGTGATTTTAACCCACTGCTTCAAGTCCCTTTTTTATTTTGCTTTAGATACTTTCTTAATACTGCTGTACAAAATAAAAAAGCAAACTCAATTAGGAGACTGTCTTTAGAAATAAGTCCATGTGGATTAGTTCAGTAAGAAACTGGTAGGAAAACAAAATTGCTGTGGCTACCTGTATGTTCTAAAACTGGATGAAAAAACATATGCAGCCAGTGATGAAGTAGCTTGCTAATCAAACAAGTGATATCTGGCTTATTTTACTCCATGTCTCCTTGAAGCCATGAAGGTTACATATCAAAAAGAAACTGTGTGTTTTATGGATATGAGATTACATAATCACCTAGCACTTAACATTTGTTAATTCTAAGCTTGAGCTGTGCCTCTAAATGCTTGATTAAATACATGAATAGAACTTGTGTATATGCTTGAAATATGTGCCAAAGATTTAAATATTGTGGCAGAAGCCAACTCCAGCAGATATAGGAATATTTGTTTTGCACCTCTCATCTTAATAAATCCTTCACAAATAAAGCAAGCCATGACTAAAATATAACTAAGCCCATCTGATTTGTGGCAATGGTAATATTCAAATCTTTGCTTCTCAAGAGCCTTTGGAAAATGTAAATTCAACTGAACCAGTAAATTGTGGTTATTAGAAGGAGGGAGAAATCATTACTCAGATTGAATGGTGGGTACCCAATGAAAATATTTTAATTGGACAGTTTCCAAAAGGATGTGCAAGTGGGTCAAGTTTCTGCCCTTGCAGAGGGGAGCACTTGTACAAATTTTCAGTTTTGGCTTTGGAATTTGAGAGCTGTGAGTTCTTTCAACTGACTTTTCAGTCAGAGCCTAATGAGTATCAGTAAGGAAAAGCTTCCTAGGTTACAGCTCTTTTTCCATTTGCAGTTTCTGCAGGAGACTTGCTACCACAGTAAATTGGCAGGAAACTTGCAGAAGGTAACAAAGAACAGTTAATCACACACATCACACTATGAAACAATACATTCTTCCTTGTAAAACACCAATAGACACCATGTCCAATTCTTTCTATCAGTCAAAATGATGCAAGATGAGGAAATCTTGCTGCTATCTTTCAGGGTTTCTCCTAATAAGTAATTGGTGCTTAGTAAGACTTAACATTTGCATAAACACACCTATGGGTCGTTGGGTTTTTTCCCCAGTTTCACTACAGTTAAGAACCAAAATTCATATGGAACAATTAATGAGTCCCTAAAATTTATGTAGTGTCACCTAATTGTGTTTTGCTTGACTTATCTTAGAATTAATTACAGCTAGGGGAAAAAAAAAGGCTGAATTCATAACTGAGAGGATGATTGTCAATTTATAAAGAGTTTTGTGGTGACCAAAATATCACATAGGTCTGGCTGGTGAAATTTAATCTTCTGCCATCTTTAGTGTTTGATGCACTTTTGTCAGATGTGCACCAAAAATTTTACTGTATATAAACCATCAAAAAAATCCCAGATCACCAAATAGGTCAGTGGAAACAGTTAGGAATCTCTTTTATGAAAGTTCATGCATAAGGAACTTTTAGGCTCTCAGTGGGTGAAGCTCTATTCAAGTGCATTTTTTATTAGTTTAAAGAGTTATAAACAGTTTACAGTATAATCACCAAAGTAAAGGAAATAGTGCTATCAACATGTGTGCAGATATGGCACCCTCCAGAGAGGTTTAGAATTATGATTCCTGTTCTGTTCTCCTTCTGATCGTGTTATTTTAATTGCATGCTATTTCTCAGGATCTGGGGCAATTTTACAGCTGAACGCTCATAAAAAAGACTCATACTTGTATTTTTTGTTATCGTTAATGGGAGTGTCCAGGGATATTTTTAGTAAAAACTAGAATGCTTTCTCAAAGCTATGAATTCTGATTCTTTCCTGATGCTAGCTTTAATTTGTTGTATACAGTACATAGATGACAAAAGCCTTTACCAAGTGTAAAGGCTCTACTTCTATTACAGATACATAGAAAAGAGCGATGAGTTTGTGCAAAGAGGAGTCATTTAGAATGTATCAACATGGAGCTATGAGAAGCATCGCCCTATATTATTGCACATGCTGATTCCTCACAAGGCTTCAAGCAAATGAGAAACTATGTGATTGAGAACAACTTCACAGAAATATGAGAGAAAAGGTACAATTAATGTCAGTTAGTAACAAATTCATTATACAAAGAGTAATGTTCAATTATTTTATTGTGTATAATTTGTTTCCCAACACATTTACAGTCACATATGCAGTCATCCATCTGCATTCTGAGGCTCTGTTGCTGTTGAATTTTTTATTGGCCCAAGGTTGGTCCACATATTTTCTTGTACTTCAAGATCACTTAAATGCAACAAAGACAAATGCTTAGAGACAGTTTTTAATAGTACTGAAGTGACATTTATTTTGGGCTTTGCCATGGTCTTATTGTCTAGACCATGTGCCCTTTAGGTTCTGAGGGATGCATTTGGCAAAGTGTATTGGTGAGAGTGCAGTTATATGTAAAACCTGCTTGAGGCTTGACTGCTTTTTAAGTTGCTCAAATGCCTTCTGGCTATTCTCTGTTAAAGTTCATATGCACCCATAGATGGCTGTGGGAGACTTACATGAAACTTGTACATCCTTTCTTATAATCTGTACCTGATTGTTCTTTTGTTA
This sequence comes from Scolopax mira, assembly GCA_004320125.1. NCBI lineage: Eukaryota > Metazoa > Chordata > Aves > Charadriiformes > Scolopacidae > Scolopax > Scolopax mira. The sequence goes on along the minus strand of BJBW01004075.1, from coordinate 10,687 downwards.
TGTTACATCCCCCCTTCCTGTGGGGGGATGGAATGATCAGAAATTACCAGTGCGGAGTCAAACAGCAGAAGTGATGCTGCTTCCAAGAGAGTCTAATACTAAGGATCTACGGCTCTGCAGGAATCTCTCCATGTGGGAATTGTTCTATCCAAACTGCATTGTAATTCTATTTCCAATGTCCATTTCTCAATTACTTTGAAACTGTCTGCTTTCCTAAGGGATGCATCTTATTTCAGCACTTCAAAATTATGCGTAAAATTTACTGCTTTATCAAAACAATGAGTTCTTTGCTCCTCATAAAAAAAAGGAGTCCTGGGACTGTAGGCGATTAGAATGTTGCAAGGCTGCTTTATCAGCCATGTTATAGCCCGAGTTACTGCTTTCAGCTGCTCTTCATCTGGTGTTTACAAATACTTGTTTGCATCAGTGTTTTCTGCTGCTTTTTATCTCCTTTTTATCACTATGTCACTAAAAGCTGGTTCTGTCGCTCCCTTCTAGTTACACATTTTCTGCCTCTGTTGACTAGCTAGTTGTAACATTATTATTTCTGTGTTATTGGAAAGCAACTTGCTTTTTAGTCTTTTTCATCTCTCTGCCTCTGAAAGCTGTGAGTGCAAAAGCACACCAAGCAATTGTATTGGCTTATTATTTATCTCCCTCAGTGCTACTATTTGCATTTTACTGAAAATAATTTCTGAATTTTTCTTCTTTCTTTTCAATAAACATAATTAGCTCCTGTGAATAGGAATTAATTTTCTTTATTGCTTTTTATTGAAGTACTTTTTTTCTTCTCTCTTGAGACAAAATTGTAAACAGGAAGGTATTCTTCCTTGCCTTGGGTTTTAGGGGAGACTAATATGTGTTATTTTATTGAAGATTTGAAATGATTGTAAAAGGGTTAAACTGTTAGAAGGCCTTTGGAATCTGTAAATACCTACTTAATCTACGCTGATTGAAAATCTTACCTATTTTTCAAAAACATTAAAAGCCATGTGCCAGATTTAATCATTGGCTTATACTGACAGGATTTTCTCAGTGTCTTTCTGCTCAGTTACTTAGCTCATTCTCTAACAGGAATTATTTGGAAGGTACCTCTTAAGCGTAGTGTGATGATACAGTATGGAGAAGTGCAGGAGTATTCAGTGATCTGATTATATTTGGATGTTAATCTGACATTGATTGTCCATATGTTTCTTATGTTCCTTTTCATGAAAACCCCAAAGAAACTCTATCATCCAAATTAGATTTCCCAATCTTCATTAATCTGTAAGTCTTTAATTCACTGTTCTCTTCTCTCTATGTGTTGGTCCCATGTCAGCTTTTTTTCCTTTGAAGGGATGTACACTTTTAGCATGAAATCATTCTGCATTTAGAAAGCAGAAGGTAGGTTTTGCCTGTAGATTTGATATGACATTTTGAATATCCTACAGGATAATTTTCTTTTGGTTTTTGTAAATTACATTATCAGAATATAACATGAATTAATTACCTTAGATAATAAAATGTTCAATTTATTTACATTTGATACCACTAGGACTTTTTACCTCTCATGATTGGAAGATTATTACAAAAAGAAGCCCATAGGAGGCAGTGGCATTGGGAGCAAGGCAGAACAATGCAAAATGGATTCCCAGGTAAAAGAATTTTGATTTCTCTTGAACTGAGATGGGATTCAGGGGATTAATATATATTTTTTTAAAGCATGTAACTCAAAGAATCTGATCATTTAACTTGTTATTTTGCAAGGACTTTTCTTGCTGTTTAAATTTGAAAAACAGCTTGTGAAATTTTTACGCAGTCTTTATATACTCATCCAAAGATACCTTGTGATGATTCAACTGTTAATAATATCTGTAAGTTGAAGAGAGTGTGGTGTTTGGACTGAATATTGAATATCTCGCTGCAGCAAAAGGCCAAAGCTCATATTAAAAGAGCAATCATGTCTCAGTGAGATGGTTGATATTCCTACTTAGAGTTTGTGTCCACTGAAAGATGAAGCATGTTAGGAGACTAACTATATTAAGTAGTTCTTAAAAATGTATCATTATATTGAAACATAGTAAATTTCTTACCACAAGCTTGACCCTTCATAAATCATTCTGTTTTTATTAACCTGACATGCTTACATAGCAAAGCTGTGACAATGCAAGTTACCCCTAATTGAGTTCAGGTAAGATATGTGGTGGTGTATGTGTTTAACATGTTAAACTTAATAATTTAACTGTGAAACTTCAATGTGTTACAAAATCTCTGTCAAGTGCTGAAGTATAGCACTATAAAATACATGGCTCATATACTGGTAGAATTGAGTTACATTTTAATGAACTTGTGTATATTGGAGACCTCTATCTGATAGGTACTGGTCCCAAACTACCTTTACCTGTAACTGTTGCCTCCTGCTGGGAAGTATTTACTTGCCTCTTACTCTGCAAGTTAACAGTCTGTTGAGGTGCAGTCTTTCACAGAGTTTGCAAAATGTTTGAGCTCCTTGGGAATTGAATTTGAAATAAAAATGTAAAAATATGTCTGGAAATGACATTGAAAAATATATTGGAAAGAATTCGTCTGTATTTAAAGCTTGGTACTGTTGTAGCCTGGCTTAAGCTCTGCAACAAGAATAGCTAGATACCAATGGGAGGAAGGGGGAAATCAGCCTCTTGTGTATGCTTTGGCTGTCATGCTGCTTCTCAGATACATACTGATTCTTTATTGTCACAGATGCCATCAGAAAGGCTTTTTGCCTTTCAGTAAATACCTTTGGGGGCAAAGCAGGTGAAATCCCTGGTGACTAGAAAATTCTAACATAAAGTTAAATAAACTTAAGTTTAAGGTTACAAATTCTATTTCCCTTTCTTGACAGTGCTACATCAGAAATGTGGCAACATTGACACTTTGATTAAATATTAGAGAGAAAAAAGGTGTGGATAGGAAGAAATCTGAAATAGAATTGACCCTATTTTAATGTGAGATTGTCCTGAGAAGAAATTGTGTTTTGAGAGTTAATTTGAAAGTGCAGCCTGACAAAGTGTTCTAGGGGAACCTTTGGAAACAGGCACCCATTTCCAACATATTTTCAGTGAGAATTTCATACTTTGCTGTTCCATTATGCATTTGGACACTCTTTGATTTTTATTCTATATTGTATAACACACCAAATTTATTACAGAGAGTAGTATTTTCAGATTTCCTTCAGAGGACTTGGTATCCAACATTGATGGTCAACCCTGGTATTTTGCTGTTACCCTTAATAACTAGCTGCTTTTCTCCTGGTCTGTTATGTGTTGTACCTCTTCAGGTGCTGCCTTGGTTACTGCTGCTAGGGTCTACATGGTCTGCATATTCCAAAGTGTCTCTAGTAATTCATAGATGTAACCTGGTGTGTGTGCCAAGGCTTCCCATAATTTTGAAGCTCAGTTTTCCTGGTTTTACTGTGAAGTCTGGTAAAATAATTGGTTTTGGTTTTCTTTTTTTAACAACATAAACAGATAGTAGGAATCCTCTGTGAGATACTACCTTGCGTGTGCCCTCCATGCACACATAAATCCCAAGTGTTACGGACCACTCTGGGAAAAAAAAAATGCAGCTTTTAGATATGTTCCTTGGTTTGGCACAGGAAAAGTTACAATCTAGTAAAATAAAAAGAAAACCAATTCAACTGGCACATCTCAAAGCTTTTAAAAGAATTAGCTGTGGTAATTTGGTATGTCTACTTCAGCCTCACTTTCAGGAACTTTCAGGAGTTTTGTTCCCTATACAAAAAGCATTTTGGAGCATAACTGTTCAGCTAAAAGGGTGCCCTTTTCTCACCTTCAAGCCCTGTTTTCATGGAGAGACATTTAACATATTTCCTGAGCAAAATATTTGGTTTCAATGATTTGGTGACTTTCAATGATTTGGTGACTTTCAATGATTTGGTGACTTGGTGTCACCAAATGACTTCAACATTAGTGAATTCTATTTTGGTAGAAATATTTCAGCCTGTATTTTTTAAGGTATTCTAAGAAATTCTAACTGCTTCATAGTTCCGAGCATATGTTAGGTGCCAATGTGTCTAAAATGCAGGAGTTATTTTAATGTATTTTTCTTTTCCTTATAGGAATTAGCGGAGATAAATTATTCTGAATATGTTTATCTTCCTTAGTCATTGTGACTAGGCATAGCTGTGGTGTTAAATAAATGTTTAAGAATATTGCAAGAGCCTCTTTCAGGAAATACATGAAAAGCAAGAAACTATATTAGGATTATATGCAAGTTTATTCTTTAAAACTTCACTTAAATTCTATTCCTTGTCATTTCAAGTCTAAATAACAGTAGTGGCAGTATAGTTCTTGATTGTAAATGTGATTTGTGTATGTAGGCTTTTCCTTTGTCACTTTATCTGAAGTGTTTGTTCTGAAATTCTTTGAAGTGGCTTAGAACCCATGATTGAACATAGCTACCTAAGTGTCTATAGTGTGCTATTTGATAATGTCTGAGTTGACTACATGAAACCAAGAATATTTTAATATTCAAATCTTTTTTCACAGGTAGTGATACTTCATTACTGCGCTTCCCAAGAAGCTTAGTGTTTGTCTCTATAGAAACTTACTTTTTTTTTTTACAGTTCATGTAATTTACTCTGTGCTTATTAAATTCAGGTATCCTGAGAGATACTTCAGTGCTGCCTAGAACACATCACTCTGATTTTTTTGCCTCCTGCTAGTGGGGCAGAACAAATACCTGCAGAGGTGGGTTTCATTTAGCACATACTAGGGCATCATTATTTTTGCAGCAAAGCAAGAGATTTGCCAGTCTGTCTATCTTGATTGTTTTTGTCACAGAGCACATGGAAAGGATACAGTTCTTCAATGAACCGATTTCAAAACAGTTTTGATTCTGTCCCTCTAGAGTGCCTGCAAATTCTTTTAGGTTAGTTATATCTACAGTTTTATAAACAAATAATGACTTGAAATGCCTGCACTGTTAAGATTAGATTAACTATTAAGGACAGACTTGTGCAAAAGCTTCTTTGATATAACCTCATAATCTGACAGCAAAATATTGATAAGGGTTCTGAATACCTCATACCCGTACCACCTTAGCTTAAGTATGGTAGCTCTGCAAGTCTCTGATCTTAAACCCTGCTACATAAACCAAAAGGCTAGTGTTTTACATCTTACTAGGATAAAAATCTACCTGAAGAGCTGCTCTTTAGATTTCTGCCTTTGACAATCACTTTGGTGCAATATACAGCACTATAGTTAGAAAGTACACGTGCAGTCTTGCTTGTACTTCATCTCTTCACCATGATTGTCAGATGGTGCATGACAACTGACAAACCAGTTAAAGGTAACATCTGAGTCAGTGAGTCTAAATAATTATGCCCAGCCTCTAGTATGTGTCTGTATGCTTCGAGATAAACTCTTTTGAAATGACATCTCAGAACATCAGTAGGAAAAAAGACAAACTGTGCCTTTTGTTCTTTCTGTTGCCTTCATCTTCTACTTTTGATATTTACTAGTGGTATCTAGGAAGACTCTCACAAAGCTTGATTTTTTTTGGTAATGTTTTCCTGCACCTTTTCCAAAATGAACTGCTGGGAAATAACCATGGTGATGCAGCTAAAGGTAAGTCCACTGCACAAATAGGCCATATGATTGGTGTGGAGTCTGAAAAGATTCCCCACTGTGTTGAGGTGCTGTCATGTGGACTATTCTCACCTGTGTCTCTGCAGATAAATTGCAACAGTCTGTGCCAAATGTCCAAGGATTATTTCTAAATAGAGAAGGACATTTAACAACTCCTGAGCTCAAATGACAGCAAGCACTAGAAGAATAAATTCATGGATTGCTATTTTATCTGGGCAAAAACACTCGGAGGGACATGGTGAAACCTACAGTGCAGACATAGCCATAGTGCATCAGTTCTTTATAGAATAATCTGCAACAATTTGGATTTTAAAAAGGTGTAAGAGGAGCCTGTAGACTCATTCTTTGCCTCTAATTCAGGAATATTCTTCTAGCTCGATTTCTTTTTTGGCTCGTTTTTTTTTCTTACCCTATTTTTCTTCTTTGCCTTTCTTACTGAACCATCTCTTCTTGTATGTTATATTCAAGCTGAGAGATGCTCCAGATGCTTCAAATGGTCTCTCCATTATGCTGTTTGCACACTAGCCCACCCCAGCAAAAGATTTGCCTGTTCATCTTGCACAGGAGGAGCTTGGCTTAATGATACCTTGTGAAGACAGTATCAACATGTCCAAGGTATCCCTGGAGTCCGAGCTATTGAAAAGTCAGTTGTTTTCTTCACTTGGGGCAGCACTACTTCTCACAATCAGTAAATCTCAGGTGTCTGAGTCCTGGAATCTCATTACGCTGCTTTATTCAACAAGTGCTACAAAGAGTGGAAAAGTAGAAGTCCCTTTGGTGCCCATTATGAGCAGGTTTTGCTGTTTGATTTGCAGAAGCATTCATGTTCCACATAAATGACAAAGAAGCTGAAACATACCAACTTGCTGCTACACATTGAAAAATAACATTGTGTCATAAAAACTGTGACACAGCCATATCAATAAGCCAGCTCTTGTTTTACTCAGACTGAGAGGACTGCTGATGGGCTTTGGCTGGAAACCCTCCAAATACTGCCCTGACAAAAAAAAAATAATTAACAAAATCAAAAAAGCAACTGCTGGTCACTGGTATAGCTCTGTCTATGGAGGGGTGAAGGATTAGTTTTTGTCTAGCTACTAGAACAACTCCTTAAAAAGTGCTTTGCACAGTTCCAGGTGGGAAATGAGAAATCGTAAAGTGGATGAAAATAAGTTCTTTTACACAACAGTGCTTACTCAGAGTTTTAGATATACAGGACTCTGTGCATTTCTTTTGCTCTACATAAGATGATCTGATTCTGTACTGCAGTTGAAAGTTTACCTTTGTGGACTGTGAATCAGAATTCCTAGTATCAGCTTTTTTCCCAAAATTAAATGGATCTATAATATATCAATTTTCTTAGGAGTAAAAATGTCAAATGTTGTCATTTCTAATTAACAAGGCATGTCAGTTTCTTAAAATTTAATGTGTCCCATGTCTTTACCAAATAGTCTCTTACATCTGTAATACTCTTCACTTGACACCTCATAAATAATAATTTTCACATCCTGACTTCTGTATGGAAGACACTTCAGATTATCTGAATGAATTAATACATTAGAATTTTATGCACTGCAGAGAAATGGGTGAAATTAATACTGAATACTAAAAGTCATCAACAGGAACTATGTAACTTTTAATGTAACTCTTTATGCTGTTGTTGTTATGCTATAACCTCCCTTCCGGTAGTGGTTTATGTAATCCCGTCAACAAAGAAAACCTGCCCTGCATTATAGGAACTCCCTATGTGAAAGCAAGTATTTGATACTTCTTTATAGAGAAAAGAGAAGAAGGTAATCCTCCATAGCAATAGGGTAACTTTATGCAAGTTTAAAAAAAAAAAAAAAAAACCCAAAAAAAAACCCCAAAAAACCCCAAACCCAAGAAACCCTGCAACAGGTGATTTCAAAATTTCTGTTTCCAAGGGGTGATAATGCCTTTTATTTTGCCAGATGTTTTAAGCTATGAAGTTTCAGTGTCTTTCTGAAGTTGAGAAGATTAGTTCAAATAGTGCCAGATGAACCTGAAACAATTGCAAAACCAAAACAAACACCATAAAATCCAAACCCAACCAAAAAACCTACCAAAGCCACTTGTCTTCTGTTAGAAAAATGCTTTATCTAAATTCTGTAAATAGGGCTGTGATATAAGAAGAACTTCTGATTAATCACTGTTACTGGCCTTGGAGGAAACAAGGTTTTGAGGTCTGGACAAAAGTCAAACCTGTTCAGATGAGCTGAGTTTACCCATTGGTCAGAGTGATGGAAAATATTCTGCTTCTGGGGGACGCGGAGTACTGTCTAAGGGTGTGCTCTGAGAGAGCAAGTAGTGATACAGCGTGTGCTTTCCTGTAATTGTTTCCTTGATTCATAGAGGACTGACCATATGCATATGTAGGGGAAAAGTAAGGCAGTGGTGCTGGGTGTCGCTGTGGGTTGGTTGGTTTGGTTTTTTGCTGTTGTGTCTTGCTACGACATGTTTTTCTCTTTTGAGGTGATTGACCTTAACCAGTCCTAATTTGCGAGTCACAAATGCTCTGAGTTTCCTTAGTGGTTTTCCACTTGCCTAGATTCTGTGCTGTGACTGGGATACTGATCAGAAGTATGAAGACACAGAATAGTGTCAAGTATATTGCTCTTTTTCTTCTGTAACTACCTCCCACATGCACATGCTTATCTGTTTCTGTTCTGTTTGGTTTTGTTTTAAATTAGGTTTAGCAGTCAGTAACCTTGGTTTGTCCCAGGGAATCAGCTGCTAGCTTAAGACTGTCTATTGTGGTGCATACACCAGCGAACTTGGTGCAATTTTTTCTTATTCTCAGTACCCAAGCTTGAGGTACCAGACATTCTTTTATTTACTTTGGCATATGTGATGTGGGTACATTTTTATTGCCCACATTCCACCTCTTCATTAGTCTCATTCTCTGTTTTCGTCTCATTTAAAATGTCAGGATCTGCCATTTTTCTGCCAATTTCATGATGGCCTATGCTGGCAAACACCCTGAATTGTGCTGTACTAATTTCTGCAGGTGGAGATGGCTGCATTTCTTGATGTTTCTTTTGGATGATGTCACTTTTGTTGTTTGGACATTGTGTATTGAAGCTGCGTTTTCTATCTGTCTTACTCTCTGAATGTGATTATTGGAATGGAAGCAGAAACCTGTGACTGAAAGGGACCTATTTTTGTAATTAAGTTCACTTAGTAACATTTTGTTCTGTTACATTATCTTTTATATAATATACAATTGTTTGTCTGTTCTTATTTCCTAGTTAGGTAAAAGTAAGGAGGTTTGGTTTGGGATGCAGCATTTTGCATGGATCTATAAACTTCCCTAGAACTTCTAGTGACTTGCCATGCTCAAAAGAGTCAGATACCTAAATAAGAAACTTTCTCAGCATGGTATGTGATATTTGCCATTTCTGCTTTCCAACAAGTAGGCTTTATTTTTTTATGTATCATGATTTGGTAGTTTAATTAAATATAAATACTTTAACCTTAACCTTGAAGAATGGGAGTCAAACCCTCAGACCCTTCTTTTCAGTGCCTCTTGTATAGCCATGCAGTGCCTCTTGTATAGCACAAAAGATTACACCTTCCTGGTATTTGGTACCCCCTTTGTACTGCAGGGAAATTACTGTAGGTCTACGGTAGTGGTAATTGAAGCATATTGCAGCCACAGAGGAATTCTCACACTTGTGGAATACAACATTTCTCCTGATGAAAACCCACTGCCCTTGAGGGATTACAGTACAATGAGGGCAGCAAAATCTACTGTTATTTGCTGAATCTTGATATTAATGAATCATGTACTCTTATAAAATAGGAGGATGTTCAGGTTTGCAGTTAGCCAGCTCCCAGCCAAAATAAAATTTTATCCTGGTCTCCTGTGGCAGGCTTTGCAGCAGAGATCAGCAGTGGAACCTTGCTATCAACACTGCATACTGAGATCCTTCTTTCATGCAAATTATGACTTTTTCTGTGAGCAAGTGATAAGCTTTTTCAAACAGCATGGTAACCTAACAAATAAAAAGCTTACAAATTCATATGAAGGAGTGGCTTCTTTTGTATGCCTGTTAGTGACCTTCATTTCCATGTTATTAAATATTGATCTTGTAATGATTTCATTCTGATGAGTGACAGAAATGAGGGACAAGCAGAAGAAACTGGCACATCATTGATTTCAAATGAGATCATTTGAAAAATGCATAAAATAGATTTCAGAATTCAACTGAACTGACTTTCTTTTCCAATTAAATTATGTTATATTCTCCTTGTTATCATAAAGGTGGCTGGATTTATGATTAGGAAAAAAATCATCAAATGCAACCTGACCAAAATGTAGAGCAAAAATGATTGGAGAAACCCTAGTTAACTTCAGCCACCTAATGCTGCTTATTTCACATTAAGTATTGAGAGAGCAATGTCAGTGAATTCAGTTGGATAAAAATTAAATGTTCAATTAGTAATTTAATGTTTACTGTAAAATATTTTTGATGCTTCCACTGTTGGAATGCAGAAGTCTCAAAGATTATCTCAGGAGGAGCAATCGGGAAAGTAAACCACTAACTCAAACTTGTGGTCCAGATTCTGAATGCCCTTGCTTGAGTAAATGTAGAATTATTTCAGTAGCTTCAAGCATTACTCATTTTAACTAATTTATTTCTCTGTAAATGACACAGGGATCTGACCCTCATACACCTTTTTTGTTATATATGGGACTGTCTTGTAGAAGGGCAGTTAATAATACAAGGAGAATGTTAACCAGGATATTGATTCTTGTAAAAGTGTCTCAATGATGATCTATTAAGGGCAGAAAATTTTGATTATTGCACCCTATGTAATGCAAGCTATTTGAATCTGATGTAATTTGTTTGCAATAGTATTAAAGTCATTAACTTACTTTGCTGTAAAAGAAATCAGAGTTCAACATATTCATCAGTGACCTGGATGAGGGGACAGAGTGTATCCTCAGCAAGTTTGCTGATGATACAAAACTGGGAGGGATGGTTGACACCCTGGATGGCCATGCTGCCATCCAGCGAGACCTGGACAGGCTGGAG
>BJBW01004074.1:61616-83823 GCA_004320125.1 Scolopax mira | reverse complement strand
CAGGTTTTTTAATGAGGAGAGGAAGAAAGGGGTTTGCAGGCGGAGGAGCTGCCCCTGGATCCCATGCCCTGTTCCCCTTGCGCAGGTCAGAGGACTCCTTCAAGCAGTATTTCAGCGAGATGCCCTGGGTGGCAGTGCCCTACGCTGACGAGGCCCGACGGTCGCGCCTGAATCGACTCTATGGCATTCAAGGTAGGGAAGGCCACGCTGATGCACGGCTCTCCTTTCTGCTCCTTTTTTTTTTATTTATTTAATATTTGTAATATCTCCTCTAACTAAATCAAGAAAATGGCAAAGCAAAGCAGAGTGCCCCAGGCAGAGCCGCTTCATGTTTCTGCTCTCCACAAACTCGCATTCCTACCACCTGCCAGGCAGGCTGTTAGTTGAAACAGGACTTCCATAAACAACCTAATTCTTCCTGGAAACTTGGAAGCTGTTTTTGGCTTGGATGTTTTTTGCCTAATTACTGATTTATTTATTTGGCTTTTTCTTGAAGGCTTAAATTTCATTTTCTTGCTGTTTTATGTATCGCAAAGGCAGGCCATCGTTCTCTGCAGAGACTGAGGAAGATGGCATCTGGTTTATGTTAGTGACATGAATTACAGAAGAGTGTGTGTTTGATGTAAACCATGGCTTTGCCTTTACTGTACGTGCCAGTGCCAGAATTCCAGCAGCCCTGGCTGCTCGGAGGGGCAGGGGAAAGGCTCTGCCTGGGTGGCTTCAAAGCGTCCCAGAGATGATAAAAGCTCACAGCAGCCCTCCTGGGGACTGGCACCTTGTTCCTACAGGGGACAAACTGCAGTGTAGAGATGTGTCAGGTGAACAGCTCACAAGGAGGTCTGGTGTACACACATAAAGTTTCTCCCTGTGGTTAAAGCGTTTTGCTGCAATGTACCTGTTTCTTAGCCGTTTCCATGCAGCATTAGTGGGGTGGGCACAGGCAGGCAGAGGGTTAAAGCAGTCTGCAGGGGAGGAGGAGTGTTGCCAAAGGTGGCTTGGGGAGAGTGACAGGAAAAATAATCTCTCCTTGGGGTCCTCTCCAAACACCCCTTCTGGGGGTGACCTCAGGTGCTGTCCTCAGCTCTGTTCCCTGACCTTAAACCAAGAGCAGTGATGTGCCTGCTTTAAATAGCCATCACTTTGCTGCTTAATTACCTTCCCATGAGGTAAGAGCTTTACAAATTCATCCATCTTTTCCCCAGCCTGATCACAAACTTCTCCAGTGCCAGTTTCGGCTGAGCACTGCAGGATGGCTGCCAGTTTCGCTGGGGCTTTCTGTAAATAAGGTGTCCAGACATGGATACTTGAGCACCAGGCATGCTGTAGCCAGGGAAACAGTGACAACAGCTTTCCCTCTAGCTCCAGCCACTGGCTCCTTAAATATCTCTTTTCATTGTGTGCTGACCTGAAAATGTAAATATTTGCTGTTCCCCTGCACCCTGACCCCTTCCTGTGCCAGGGTGGCTCCCATATTACCCCTGCATTTCAGCTGCTCTCACAGAGATGCTGAGCCTGGGATTTGGGGCAGGTTTGAGCGTGAACCCTTCTGCTTATCTATCATGGTTTTCCTCTAAAGTGGGAACCTCTCCGCAAGGATGAACTGTGATCCCTGAAAGTCACATTGAAATGGGGGAGGCAGCTAAACTGCACCCCTGCGTGGGAGGCATCGCCGTCCCACCTCCCTTCCTGCTCTGGCACCACACAGGCTTTGCAAGGTTGGGCTGGGCTCTGTTTACCCACCATGGTCCAGGGTAGGGGAGGGTGCCAGGAGAAAAGGGAGAAGGATGGAGGGAAACCCTCCTGCTGCTCCCCGTAGACTCCAAGGGTTGTCCTTGACCCTGCACAGGCTGCCACACTGGCTCTAGCAAAAGCTTTCTGCAAACAGAGTTCAGCTCGTCGCCACTGGTGGTTATTCCACCTAATGAAAAATTGGATCCAGATAGTCTGACTTGCCTTCTCCCAAATGCATGGTTCTGATGCTGCCAAGCATCTTCGAAAGCCCCCTTTGGAGCTGCCCTACGTATCAGCAAGGAGTGTGCAGCCTGTTCACAGTGTCCAGGGTAGCATCCTGGTGGTGCCTTGGGTTATGAGCAGAGCATGCACGTAGAATAGTTTTTCCATTGGTTTTTGTAAGGCTGGGAGCTGAAACAACAGAAGAGCTTGTCTTCCACAACCACTTTACGTTCCTGAGTTGTAGAAAGCAGCAAGAGAGTCAAATCTCCTGTTGTTTTAATCCTGTGTTGGCCCCTGTGGCATTCAAAAACTCAGTGTAAAATATAAGTTGAGTTATTGGCCTTTATTTGGGTTTACTTGAATGCCTCTATTCATAATCCATGTGCAGTCAGTGGGCTGTACCATACCTACCTATATTAAATTGCTTCTGGGTGCAGCACTATCTTGAGAGAGTCATGCCTTGTGTCCTGCCTGCTCAGAAATAATTCTCCATTGTGTGTGCAGCTCCTGGTCTGTGGGTCCTCTGAAATCCTCTGACATTAGCTCTCCTTCTGATGGGATGGGGAGGGCTGATAAATCTTATGGTCAGATAGGAATTGCCCCCTGTTGTTGTTATGCATCTCATGAGAAATTCTAGATTCCTGAATATTCCCTCCATGGCGTCTCTCTCAGATTTGCAGTCCTTTGGGGGAACTTCCAAAAACTGTTGTTTAACCCCTGCCCCATGCTTTAGCCGAGGCACCCACAGGTCACTCTCACAGCTGGTGGGAGTCACTGTTATGGAAGGTTTCTTGGACCAGATTTCTGGAGCTTTCTTCTGAAAAGGTGAAAAACTAGCAATAAATCCCACCACCCCTCCCGTGGTTGGTGTATTCCGAGTGTTTGCTTTGTGGCAATTTTGATTACTTACCCAACAGACTTAATGCAGATGAAATTTCCATGTCGGATATGTGTTTTAATATGTAAGTAGGTAAATGTATTGTCAGGCTCGATAGCAAATCATTTGGCCCCTGTGCTTTCATAAAATGCTGGTCCCATGGGGACTGAATCCATTTTCTAATGCATAAAATCAAACTGAGCCCATCTATGCTAATTCTTATCCAATCTTATACAATATTCATTTCAGAGTGTCTGATCTGAGATTCTTCTTGATAAGTGAATTCTGGTGTTATGACTCATGGCAATTACCGAAGCCCCCAAAAGGCAATGAAATAACAAATAGTGGCTGGGATGAGTAGGGAGAGGGGATTTGAGGGCGGAGGGGGGGAATATTGGGGTTAGTGGGTATGAATAAGGTTAAGGATGGTTCCCCTGGTTGTGCTGGTCTGTTTCCCGTGCAAAGAGGATGTGTTTGCCAGGGGAGCAGTAACAAGGTTCACCTGGGAAGACAAGGCTGATCCTATGGGATGCCACCATGGTAAGGTTGTGTCCTAACCCCAGAAACCTGGCCAGGGTGCACAGGAAGGAGCAGACAGGGCAGTGATGCTTGAGAATGGGAGTAGATGGGTCGTGGCAGCTTCAGCCCTCGCCAGGCAGAGATGGAAGGGAGAACAGTAGCTGGTGAGAAACCTCTGATGCTGAGTCAAAAGCGCAGGGATTAACCCAGCACGTGTGGTTCAACTCCTTACAGGCTGAAAACCCAGTCCCAGGTTTCCTGATGTGTTACTTGTATTTTCTTTAATTGTGCTAAACCCGGGGCGAATTATCTTAAAGACTCTTTGTTTTCTGAGTCAATTGTGTATTTGCAGTTGGGGGTTTTTGTGGCTGGATGCTTTGGTGTCTGCATATGCAAATTGGGTAAAGTCAAAATGCTTTGAATAGTGGATGAAGTCCCTGATAGCTGTGGGATCACACTCCCAATGATCTGTGCCTAAATTGGGCCCTTAATTTTCCCAGATCAGCGAAGCTCATTTGAAATCTCTGCCTCGGTGTGCTGCATTGTTCAGGCTGAGTGGCGGCAGGGCTGAGCTGAACCCGTGTTTCTAGCCTGTCCCTCGTGTATAATGCAGGTCTGGAGAGGATGGAAAAGCAGGTATTTGGGACAGAGTTGGGAATCTTAAATGGATAAAGATCCAAATCATTTGTGAGGCTGATTGCAGCATGCTTCTCCTGGCTGCAGCAGTAGTTTGTGCCTCACAGGGAAGGGCCAGAATGAGATTTCCCAATTCCTTCCATCCTGTTTTAACCCATCCCTGCCCTACAGCTATTTTAAATTCCAGCAGGTAATGAATAAGTCTTTTTGTGATACAAAATGGTTTTCTTGGCATAGCCTTAGGATTTGCAAGCCCAGCCATCGGGGCGTTCCTGCACTGCTGCTCTTGCACCAGCCCGGTGCTCGCAGCCCCGGCACGGGCAGGAATGCGAGCGGCGCTGCCGGGTTGGAATGAGGGGAATGTGGCTGCTCGCCCGGACCTGCAGGCAGGCATGGGACAGACAAACGGCCGTGTATTTCCTAGAGAAATGCCTAAAATTCAGAGGGCTCGTGAGTAACCCACTGTTGTACAAACATGGGAGCTCATTGCCAGGAGGCAAGCCCCCTGCTCAGAGAATGGCTCTGCAGGGTATTTCTAACAAATGAGCTTAAAATGAAGCTTTGGGTGAGGGCTAAGAGGATTTGAGTTGCCTCGGTTTGCCAGTTGTGGTTTGGGGTTATGTTCTTTGTCTCCTTGATGTGAGAGGAATGGTGTACTTTCCAGATGAAGTCACCAACATGAGCCGCTCCTATTGACTCCCCCGTGACAGTTTTGTGGCAGGAAAGCCCTGTCTGTGCCTTATCAGATGGGACGGTCACCAGCTGGTGTCCACCCTGCCCCACTGCCAGCTTGGACACATTTGAATAGGTGGCTTGTGCTAAATCTCTGCTGCAAGTGTGTTTGCTTCCCCTATAACGGCTTCTCCTTTAAGATTGGGCTTTCCAGCCCTATAGCTGGGGGCAAAATGCTGCTTTGTGCCAAGGGCCAGAACCTCATCAGATGTGGCCCGTGTCCCATCCTACCCAGTGCCACCATCTAGTAGATCCTGGACATTCCTGCACAGCGTTGTTAGTCTCAGGAAGGGTGTGTTGTGGCAGATCTGTACTGTCCTTCTTCGTATAGAGGACATAGTTAACCAATTACCTCTTGGTTGTTTGGGTTTTTTCCCCCAAATGAAGCAAAATGCACACGTTCCTCCTTTTTCCCAAGAATCCAAACTTTAGAAAGGAATAACCCAGGACCTCCGTCCTGTGGGCAGGAGGGTGCCTGCTCAGCACTGTGCCAGGGCTGGCAGAGATTTGTTGCCCTCAATAACGAGCAGCTCCAGGCCCCAGCAGGGGAAAATAAGCAGGTTTTGTGCTTGAGATCCACGAGCTGGCACCAGCATGCAATGGAGTCTCCTCTTCTCCACGTGCCATTCTCCAACAGACCAAGACCTGCATCCATCCCAGCCTCTCAGCACAGAAGTTCGCTGGGCTCCTTGAGGGTATCGCGGGGTGGCCAGGGGGGCTTGCTCTGCCAAGGGCTTGCTGGGCTCAGGTGGTGTGAAACGGTGTCTGAATCAGGTAGAGTAACATTCATGACTTGTTAGACACATCCCTGTCCTCTGGAAATGGCTGGGCGATGAGCGCTGCGTGCTGGAGGGGGTTCATGGAGGACTTTGTGGCTGCTAAAATACATGGAGTTCCTTCTGGGAAGGAACACACCCTGCTTCCTGGCCGCTGTTGCCTGTGGTCCACCCTGCAGGAAGGTTTGTGTGTGTTCCTGCAAACCGGGGACGGGGCTCTTCCAGCGTTACCCATGTCTCGGTGGTGGTCCCCGCGTGGCAGCACCGCTCTGCTCGTGCGCAGGAGTCACGTCTGTCTGTCGGGCACTTTTGCAAGAGGGAGCTTGCGAGGAGGGGTCTTTGGGTGGTCTGGTGGGGTTTGCATCCAGGAGCACCGGCTGGGGGTGCCAGAGCCTGTTTCCCTGCTTCCTGCTCGGGCTGCTGAGTGACAGCCCTCTGCTTGGGACAGAAACGGGATCCAGGGACCCCAATTCCCACGAGCTCCTGGGCTCCTGCCAGAGCCGGGGGCGATAGGAAAAGGCCTTTCTCCCCACGCCCCGTCACTGGCCGGTTCATGCTTTGGCTGATCCCTCCTGTTTTTCTTCCATCGCAGGCATCCCGACGCTCATCGTCCTGGACTCCAAGGGAGACGTGATCACACGGCAGGGGCGGGTGGAGGTGCTGAACGATGTCGAGTGCCGCGAGTTCCCCTGGCACCCCAAACCTGTGCTGGAGCTGACGGACTCCAACGCCGTGCAGCTGAATGAGGGTCCCTGCCTCGTTCTCTTTGTAGGTACGGAGCATCGCCGCTTTGAAAGCAGAGCCTGTGCTGGGGAAAGGGGGCTGGGCTACCTGCCAACACAGCTAGAGCCAGGCCAACGGGCTGAGAACCTGCTTCCAGTGGTGACAGTGTCCATGGGGAAGGGACATCACCATCTTGGTGTTTTCCATCCTCCAAGAACAAGGCGATGTGCTCACGTGTCTGGAAAGGCCATGAGGAGACAGAATTCCCCGTGGAGTCCCCTCGAGGGATTTAAGGGGCCTGAAAGACGTGGTATCTTGCCTGGGCTGCTGCAGCTCGCAGGGATTTGCCAGAGCCTGCCCCTGCCCATGGATCTCCTGTGGCTCCAGCCCAGCAGCCTGAGGGATGCCATGGAGTAGTGATTTGCTCTGGAGAGGAGTTGTCATATCAGAGGTGCTGTGGAGAGGAATGCTGATTAGGTGTTGGGGAGTACGTGGAATACACTGTCACGGTCGGTGGTAGTAAAAATGGGAAAAGCTTTTCTGGAGCAGGGACTTCAGGCACACGTGATGTTTCAGAGGAGGCAGAGGAAGCATCTCTGGGAAGGATTACAGCTCTGCTGGAAACCGCAGCTCAGGGCTTGAATCCCTGGGCTGAGCAGAGCTGTGACAGACAGAGGGGCCTCTTTTGTGCTCTGCTGGTCCTGGAGTATTCCCCCTGTGAGGCGCTGGCTGCAGGACAGGGCAGGCTTTTCCCCAAAGCTCCTGTCCCTCTCCCACTGTTAACCCACACATGAAGCTCCGCTGTGGTTGGAAACAGCCCTAAAGCTCATCTGAAGCACAGCTGGCTGGTTCCTCATCCCTTCCCTGACAGTGATGGGCAGTTAAAACAGGCGAGGTCTATGGCTGGGGTTAGTTGTGCTGTAGGCTGAGCCTTGGAGGGAGTGAGCTGAGGGGTCCTGGGCTCTCAGAGGGAGCGTGGCTGTCCCTTGAGCGCTCTTGGAGCTGTGGTGTGGGTTTGCTGAAGAAGCCCCCCCTTGCCCTGAGCCTACCAGGATTGTGCAGGGGGCCTGGCCCAGGGCAGGGCTCATGTCCGGCTTCCTCACACACCCTTTGTGAGCAGCACACCCTTCTCTGTAGCACTGATAACGTGGCTCTCACTCTTTCCCTTCTTCCCTTCCAGATTTCCTTTTGAACCCTGGTTATTTATTCAGCACAGCCCAGCAGGGGACATGAGTGCTGAGCCAAAAATACTCTCCTCGCACGGGGAGGACCGGCTGGCCGTGCTGAGCCTGATTGATTGGGGCCGCCGCTGCAGGCCCCTGGAAAGAGTTATTTTTATCTTGCTCTAAGCAAAGTTTTTTTTCTACTGCGTTGTTGGGAGAACCCCTCTCTGGCCTGGGGCGCTCGGCGCTGGAGGGTACACCTGGTCTGGGTGAAACGATGTGCTGGGGCTGAGATAAAGCTGGTGCTGCACCGAGGTGGGCATCGGGGATGGGTTGAGCTCCTGGTCAGCCCCTGTTCTGCTGGGAGAAACCCCCTTTCCCCCCACAGCAGACTGGTGCCTGTGCTGTGCCCCTGGGAGAAGGCAGCCACAGGAGGAGGCAGGTTTAGCAAGAGCTGGTTGTGAATAAATCCTGACCGCTCTGCATCTGCCCCCGGAGAGTTTAGAGCTGGGTTAGCCAGAGTGTGCAGGGCTGCCTGGAGTGCCGCCAGCCCCGGCTGCTCCTAGGACAATCAATCCCCGCAGACACCCCACAATTCTACCCGTTTATCACTGTCGCCCACGCAGGACAGACCCCGAAATGCTGGCTTGGAGGAACCAGAGAAGAGAGCAGGGGAGTGCAGAGCAAGGGCAGAGAGTGCTGTGGGTGTGGGAAGTGCCTGTCCCAGCCAGGGGCTGGACCAGCCGTGTCGGGTGGTTACATCAGGGACCACAAGATCTGCAAGTGACAGGGAAACATGGGGCCTCTCTTCTGCCTTCTTACTTTTTTTTTTTTTTAATTATTATTTTTAATGCTAAAAGTTGTCCCCGAATTGAAATCGTTTCATCTCGATGCTGCTCAAGGACGCAGTCTTTCCTCTTTCCAGCTCGGTATTTGAACTTCAGTGGTGGCTGGTGTTTGATTGATGTTGCCATCTCTTTCTACTCTACCTCTGTCAAATCAAAGCTGCTTTCACAGTGCTGCTGCCGCGGAGACTCGAGCAGAAAAGCTGCCGAGCAGCCGTCCCGAGGCGGAGGGATGGTGGGTGGCGGGCAGGGGTGGCAGGAAGCCTCAGATCAGTGCATTCGTTTGGTCTTCAAAACATCCTGACACTTCTCAAACTGCAAAATGGCTTTTTTTGTGCCTGTTTGTCCCTGCGCTTCAGCAGCGGCACCAGGGGAGTGAGCGGTGAAGTATTTGGGGAACACAAGCTGCTCTTCTGTTACATGTTTCCCTGTCTCACATGAAAAGCACATTTCAGCTGCTCCCTAATTGCTACAGAGCCACACGGCTTTGAAGTTTGTGCTGTGCATCCGGGCTCTGGTTTCCTCCGTGGTGGTGCTGTGGGACAGAGCTGCCTGCGCCTGGCCGGTTTGCATCTGTTTGATCCTAACCTCCTTTTTTGCCTCGCCTCTTTTGTTTTGTCTCCCCACCTCTCTGCCCTGCAGATTCAGAGGATGACGGAGAGTCGGAGGCGGCGAAACAACTGATTCAACCCATAGCTGAAAAAATCATTGCCAAGTACAAAGCCAAAGAGGAGGAGGCACCGTTGCTCTTCTTTGTGGCGGGCGAGGTAAGCGGGAGGAGAGTGTGGGGCTGCGTCCTGCTGTGTCTTCGTGCCAGGACTGAGCTGGGTTGGGTGCCACCATTGCTCAGGTGGGTAAACCGAGGCACGGAGTTACCCCTGCTAATCGGGGTCACAGGGGAAAAAACAGACCTGGGTTTCTGGCTTGATCCCCTGCACTTACTGCTGGATATTACTTGTGGCAAAGGGGTCCCAGCTCCATTTGCTCAGAGGTGGAGTGAGGGAGATGCTGGGGGAGGTGGGAGGGAGCCACCAGCTGCCCCCTTGAACCCTGAGGCTGTGCAGGCAGGAAGCTGCCTGGGCAGAGGGAGAGAAGACTGGGTTTGGGTTTCAGCTGGTCCAGCTGGTGCTGCGCTGCTCACTGAGGTGCTGCTGCTGTCCTTCCCACCCCGGGAGGAGGACAGGGACCGGCGCTTCAGCCTCTTCCCTAAGGGGGAGCCTGCAGGAGGCATCCCCAGTCCCACAGGATTGTGGTTTGTGCGGGTGATGCCGGACAAAATGGCCCCTGGGAGCGGGCAGAGGCCACTTGGAGAGCAGTGGGGTGGCATGTGGCTGTGCTCCCACTGCTGGCCCAGCCCTGCCCTGCCCTGAGGCTTGGCTGATGGTGTCACTCGCCTGTTCCTCTGTGAAATGAGGGCTGGTTCCTGAGCTGGCCACGCTGTTGGTGGCTGGGATGGTGTTTGGGGAACGTTCAGGCTGCAGTGCTTGGAGCCGGGAATCTGCTGGAGAAAAGGGGAAATGAGAAGATGGGGCTTCTGGCCTCCCTTTGCCCCCGCACAGGCGTTTTACCCTGCTGCAGGCTTGAAAATGAGAAAGGTTTTGGTGTAAGGGTTGAAAAAGCTCTCCCAGGCCCCTCCCCAGACCTGTGCTTCTCCTCCCGAGGTGCTGCCTGGGCAGGTGGCAGCAGCTGCGTGTCCATGCGCCTGCTCCATCCCTCCACGCTCACGTCACAGCCGCAGTGTGCCGCAAGCGGGGCCCTCTGGAGCCGCCCTGCGCACAAAAGGGTCCCCACCGCCGCACCCTGGCCCCCCCCCTACCATGCAGGCCCCCACCACCACCTCCCCCAGCCCCGTCGGCTCCTTCCAGGCAGGCATTCCCACTCCCGCTGCCTTAACGGGTCTCCGAGCATCCCAGCTCAGCCCTGCGCCCCTGAATAAGCCCCTTGTTGGAAAGGCTGGTTTGGGAGGGTCCAGGATCTGCCCCCCTCCCCCAGAGCCTGTGAAGCCTTTTCCTCCCTGAAACATTGCTGCTATTCATCCAGCTCCCGACGTCCCTGCAGCGGCTGGGCCGAAGAATGGGGAGCGTCCAGCACGTCCCATTCATCCGTCACCTCAATAGCCGGGAGCGCTGGCCCCAGGTCTCCGCCGGCCCCCATGCACAAAGCAGCTCAGCCATGGCCGGAGCAGGCGCCTCCCATTCCTCTCCCAGCACCGTCTGGGTTGGTTTTGCATTGATTAAAAATGCAAAAACGGTCCCTTTTTTTGGTCCCTTTGCGGGCGATGGGATAAAGGACGAGGCGTCCCAATACCTGGGATGGAAGGCGGGAAGGGTGGGGGGCTGCTGAGCCCCCCAGCCCCGCTTGTCCTTCCCCAACACGTGGTCCGGCTGCGCCAGAAACCCCTGCAATGGAAGGGGAGGCGCGACAGGAGTTACCCAGCGGCCGCCGCCGTGTGCCGCAGAGCCACCAGCCGCTACCCAGGCTGATTGATTTCTATGACTGCCCTTGGGTGGGGGCTCAGGGGAACGCCCCCCATTTTGGATGCTGCACATTGTGGGTTTGGCCGTGAGCGGGAGGTGAATCGCCCCGGCGTGGGGTTTCATGCTGCAGAGCCCCAGCAGAGACAGAGTGGGGTTTTTTCCCCTTTGCCCAGAGCAGGGAAGGCAGCCCTTCTCCTTGGTGAGCAGCTCCCTGCTAGGGAACCCTGCGGTGTTTGGACCTGCTGGTGAGGTTTCAGCGTTGGCTCAAAGTGCAGACCTTCATCCCTTTCCCATTTTCTGGTTTGCTCCAGATCCCTTCCACATCTGTCCCAGTGAGCGGCGAGGCCATGGCTCTGCTGGCAGAGGGCTGGCGAGTCCCCACATCCAGTTGTTCCCAGCTCCTGAGCTACAGATGCCAAAATGCGCTCCTTTGTGGTGGTCCAGGGTGGTGGGTCACTCTGGGGGTGCTGGGAGCTGTGTCCTGTGTGGAAGGGGTTGGAGGAGTGCCTGGTCCCATCCCAGCCTGGGATAATTCAGCCCGGTTTGGTTGCAGGCAGCAAGGAGGGTGTTGCCTGCTGTGGTCGTGGTCCTGCAATGGTGGTGCAAGGCCCAAGCACTCAGGAGATGTCTGTGGGCTGGAGCGTGGTGTGGAAGCAGCAAACTGTTCCTGGTTGTGCTGATGGCTCCTCTCTCCCTCTCGTTTTGGCCTCCAGGACGACATGACCGACTCCCTGAGGGATTACACCAACCTGCCTGAGGCTGCCCCCCTGCTCACCATCCTGGACATGTCAGCCCGGGCCAAGTACGTGATGGATGTGGAGGAGATCACGCCCGAGATCGTGGAAGCTTTTGTCAGCGACTTTCTAGCAGACAAGCTAAAACCCGAGCCCATCTAAGGGAGCTTCTGCATCAACAGACGTTATTTAAAACTAGGTCTCTCTTCCGCCGCTCGTGGATTCTCCAGCGTGTCCTCACGCCCGACCCAGTATCCAACCTTCTTGTGGTGCCTTGTTCTACGCAGTGAATCCTTCTCCTAAGCAAACTCCTCGAGATGCACTTTCAGCAGGGAGTCGTTGGCGTTTGGAGACTTCGCTTGTGCTTCATGGTGATATATTCTCTAATAACCAGGCCAGAACTGTTACCGTATCGTTACTTTATACATGGCACTAGCTAGCAGGCAAACCTTTTTGCATGGTGTTCTTCCCAACGTATGCATCAGGCAGTGGATTGGGGTTCTCGGGGCTCTTTTCTTCTCCTTCTCCCCTCTTCTTTCCTTTCCCACCACCCCTGCTGACTAAATGACTTTTAAGGAAGCAATAAGGCAACTGTCCCCTTTGCCCCTGGCCCGTCCGACTTTCCCATGCGAGTGCCCTGACGAGGCCGAGACAAAGTCTTAACTGCTGACAACCTCTGAAAGACCACGGCGCAGCCAGGCTCTTCCTCCTGGAGGTGAGATCTCTCCAGGTGGGTTTCCCACCTCCCACCCCAAGCACCGGCAGCCTTAGGTGCTGCTGGCTGTGTGTATGGGGGGGGTGGTCACCCCTGATCCACCCTGTGACGGGTGGATGTTCCCTCCCTCCCTCTCTTGAGCCAGGAGGAGGACCACCATCAGGCTGCCCTCACCTCTCCCTTGTCCCTTCTTGTCCCTCTCTCTGGTATGAATTGTCCTCTCCCTTCTATGTTAGTTGATCGAGCTGTTTTTCGTAGGTGTGTCCCAAACCCAACATTAATGGTGCTGTTCTTTAAAATAACCAAAAAATAAAAAAAGAATCCCTCCCTAACCCAAGCAGCACAGCTGAGCCCCTGAAAAGTGACATTGTAAAAACTGTACATGGTGATTGGAACTTTGTAATAAAACTGTTATAATAACTTTGTCCTTGGAGGTGCCGATTGCCGCGTCCCGCCGTCGGGGAGAGGGAGCCCACCTGAGATTGGCTGGAACTGCATAAACCCACCCCGTGTCTCGCACGTTTCAGAAACTCTCCTCTCGGGTGGTGATTAACTGACGGGTGAGATGGTGGAGGAGCAGCCCAGCTGCCTGGCTCCCTTGTCCCTGAACTGGGGAGGGCAGGAGCAGAACAACCCACCCTAAATTAACTCCTATCCCCCTTTTACTGGAGATTTTTGAGGAAATAGCTCTTTTTTTCCAGTGAGTTGCCCGCTGCAGGGTTAAGGGCTGGACTCAAGCTGTGTGGAAGTGACAGCAGCAGCGTCACCCCCAGCCCCCCCAGTGGCTGCCTGCTGGTTTGAGGACAATTGCAACAGGTTTATGGTTTGAAAGACCAGAGGGTCTGTAGCATTTAGTCACGCAGCAGCTTGTTTTTTTTTTTTTTTCTTTCAGAGGGGGAACCCATATTCCCCTCTGAACACTGTAATTCAGGCTGGTGATGAGCTCAGCGCTGCAGCAGCCGCTCCGGGAGCCGCTCGGTAGGAACTGGAGCAAAGCAGCAATTTTTTTTTTGCCTGAGAATGGAGTCATTTGGGGTCAATTTGATGTAACTGGAGCTGGAATGGCACTCCAGAGATGGAATTGCTGGGCTGGAGCAGTTTCAGGCTCAAGGTAATGCCACTGCCAGCACACCCAGCCCGGGCAGTGCTGCTTTGGATACAGGTGTTGGGGTAGGGAAGCGGCTGAATCTCCATCTCTATTTCTCTAATCTGCTATTTCTCAAGCAGACCATATGAATTATTTCACTGTGGTTATTGGGAAACCAGAGCCAGTAGAGTGGGTTGGCAGCAAGTCGCTAATTGTGTGACTTGAAGTGAGTAGAGGGGCATTTTTAAATGTATAGCAAGCTGGATGGCAGCCTGGGCAGGAGCTTCCAGCATGACCAGGGCTGTGTCCACATCCCAGTCCCATGGACGTGGGTTGCTGCAGGCTGACCTGTTGCCCTCAGGGAGGACCAGGCAGACCTTGGGGTCTCCTTCCCTGGGGGCCAGTGCCTGTCACCCTCTGAGGAACGGTGACAGCAAGCAGCAGTGCTTACAGCTCCTTTTCCACCCTTCCTCTCCCTCATTCATAATTCATCCATGCCAAGACCCAGCTACTGGAGCAAGCAGTGCCCAAGCAGCTGTGCAGGGATAGACACTGTCACCTCCTGACAGTGGCACGGTCCCAAGCACTGGACCTCAGAGCTTGGACACCCCACACAGCAGCTAGACCTGGGCCAGCCTGGTGGGCACAGGCACCCACAGCAGGATGGGTATGGTGCTCTCATCACTTGTTAGAGCACAAGTTTTGGCAAGCACGAGCTAATCCCATTCAGGTGGCCACTCTTTGGCCTTTCTGACCCCAAAATCACCATCAACAGCCAGGCCTTGCAGCCCGGGGCTGTGAAAGGAAGGACATGACACTGTCAGGCAGCATCCTGGCTGGGCCAGCATGAATGCTGCTGTGGCAGCTGCGTCCTGACCCCGCAGCAAGGGATGTGGGGCCTCCCCAGCTCTGCCGAGCGGGGAGCTGGCTGGCAGCAAGGCCAGGGCCCCCACCCACCGGCCTTTCCTTTCTCACTAGCATCACCGTGCGGCCAGAGCGCCCACGGGCCCGGCCAGGAACCACGCTCTCATGGGGGCACAGCTCTGCCACTGCCAGAGCTCTTTAATACCCATTTACTGCAAACCAAACAGCCCGAGCTGCTCCTTTATTAATTCTACAGCACGCCAAAGGGAAAAGATGCTGCTTCTTCAGCATCCCAAGCCTCAGCAGTTCATCCCACTACGGGGAACTTCTGCCTTTCGTCTCCCTGCTTGAGCCTGCTCAGCAACTGCCTCTTCCCCTCGAAGAGCACGATGCCAGCAGCGATAGCGGAGTTCAAGCTGTCCACGCCTGGCACCACGGGAATGACCAGTCTCTTGCCCCCGGTGCTGGCAGCGAGATGAAGCGCGTCTGGACTCAGACCGTGGGTCTCTCCGCCGATCACCACTGCCACTGGGGTCTGTGTCCAATTCTCATAGTAATACTGTGCAGCCAGCTCTGGGACGGAGACACTCACCGCTCCCTCCTCATCCTCAGGCTCGGGAGCAGCCCTGGGTTTGGATTTCCCGTGAGGTTTCGGTTTGCCGGGAGCAGAGCCGGCCCTGCTGGAGGCCCTCGGGAGGGACACGGGCTCAGCCTGAGCACCTGGGTCTTTGTTGTCGGCCACGCAGACACGGACACCAGCAGGAAGGTTGCTGGGAACAGATTCCCAGTCCAGGTTGGTGACGATGGGCAGGCGGAAGTGAGCCCCCATGCCTGCACGGAGCACCTTCGGCTCCCATGGATCCACGCAGCCTGAGACGGAAGCAGGGAGAATAGTGAGAGTGCAGCAGCTCCAAAAAGTATGGATAGAGTAGCTGCTACCCACAGCAAATCACGTCTGTGCCAGGCACTGCTTACAAACTCTTGCAAACAACATCTTGGAACACCTCTTTTTTCCTGCCTTACCCCCCAAAATACTCAAACTGAGCTTTTTCCCCTGGGGAAAGACTCTTACCTTTGGTGAGCAGCACTTTCTCACAGCCTGCTCCTGCTGCAGATCTCAGAATAGTCCCCAGGTTTCCCGGATCACGGATGTTGTCGCAGATGAGGAGCAGTGGCAAGGAGCTGGTTAGCTGAGCAGCAGGGTAAGACAACTTGGCATGGTTGGGCTTGGAAAAGATCCCTGAGGAGACAAAGTACTGACAGGCTTATGACTAACACCCCCCCCAAGGAATGGGCTGTCACTCACTTAATTGGCCCAGATCTCACTAAAGAAGAGCTGGAGAAAGCATTAGGAAAAGCACTGCTTAAGAGAAGTTTGAAAAGAGTTCATCACTTCACCAGGATACCTGGTCAGCCCATTTCCCAGCAGAGATTAAGCAATGGGTTGTTAAAAATGAGCATTAGAACTTTCAATGCACTCTAGAAGCCACTTTCACAGTTACCACAGCAGGCCAAGGGAAAGGGAATTCTCCCAAATTATGCCACTCTTGACACTGCCAGAACATCTAGGGGAAGGTTATGAAGAGATAGTATCCACTTATTAAGTGTGACATCAATTTCCTTTTGGGCAGTGCTGTGACTGTTTCCAAGGCAACTTACCTATAAGCCCCTGAGGAGTTACGAGGTCAGACCAACTCTTAATCTCTTCAAATTTCACCTTAACTAAGTTGGCCCGTTTTAGCTCTGCCTCGGGCAACTCCTTCAGGTGCTCCACCATGCTGAAGAAGAGAGTCTGCAGCACAGCTCCTGCCTCCAGGGCATCCTTGATCAGCCTGTGACCCTCCAGCAGAACCTTCCTGTGATGATCCCGAAACTTCTTTGATTTGGCAATAGTCACGACTTTTCTGCAGGGAAGTTAATCAGAGAAATCAGCTGTGATCGTAACACCACCATCAGTCTGAGGTTTGCCAGCTACTGGGAAGTCCAGGCCCTACGGTGTCTTTAGATAGGCTGTAAATAGCATTATAATATCAGTCGCTATCCAGAACCCCCAAGTGTCACAATCTAACACAAATTCTGCGGACGTGACACCAAGCAGCTGTTGGGGGGGTTCTACCGGGGGTTCAGAGCTTCCCACAGCCCCAAAGCGCACCCTGGGCCCATCTCCCTCCCTCCGCAGTGCCACCCGCGCCTCACCCCAGCCTCCTGTCACCGGGTGCCGCCTTCTCGTACCACAGCCCCGGCCCGGCCGAGCTCCGCTCCACTGCCGGCGGCGGCGGCGGGGGGTGCTCCTGGGGACTCTGCCGCTCCTCAGCCGCCGCCCTCCGCTCCTTCTGCGGCGGCAGCACCCGCACGGGGCTCCGCCGCAGCACCCTCACCCCTCGCCGCCCGCCCTCCGCCGCCGCTGGGCCGGGCCGCAGCAAGGACCGGCCCAACCTCCTCAGCGCCGCCATCTTCCTCCGTCACCACCTCAGCGACGATAGGAAGGCGGGAGGGGCGGGGGAGGAAGGAGGGGTGCGTCGCGCTCGGGTTACGTCACTACAGCGCCATGGCGGCCCGCCGGGCGCTACACTTCGTCTTCAAAGTGGGGGACCGCGGGCGCACTGCGCGCTTCTACCGCGAGCTGCTGGGCATGAGGGTGAGCGCGCGCGGCGGGCCCTGAGGGGAAGGGCGGGAAGGGGGGGTGCAGTCGCCCACCTCAGCCGCGGTGGCCCCAGGGCTCCCCCGGCCCGGCTCCGCTGAAGGAGGACGGGTGCTTCTCCTCCTTTCCTCCCCTCCGGTCCCCCCCCCCCCCACCCGCCCCGGGCTGCCGGCAAGGCGTTAGGCCCGTCTGCTGAAGGGGGATGGCGTCTTCTCCGCGCTGACCTCCTCCTTCTCGGCTCTCCGCCATCAGGTGCTGAGGCACGAGGAGTTCGATGAGGGCTGCAAAGCCAGCTGCAACGGGTGAGTAGGGCCTGGCTGCCCTCCCCAGGCCGTGTTTCTCATAAAACAACTGCCAGTCGCTACCAGACAGGTCTCCCTTTTTTGGGGGGGTAAAATAAGGGTTGATTTGGTTTGGGGTTTTTTGGTTTTTTTAAAGTACTTGCCTCAGAATCAACAGTTCACCTTTTTGTATACGGGTGATGTTTTCACTGAAACACAACTGTTGCTGTAATCTGCTATAGAGCAATATTCAGCTTTATAAAGCTATTTCTAATCTTTCCTGGAATTACCATTAATTAGATTGGATTTTTTACAGGCGAAGGGTTTTCTAGGGTTATGAGTTAAAAATCCACCCCTGGTAGCCCCAAAGGCTTTTGTCTTTTTTTATGAATCTTACAGTCTGGTGGCTAAATTATTACTTTTCCTACTTTGCAATAAGGAAGTGTTCAGATAATTACAGCTAATGAGCAGCTTCTGCATTTAAAATCTCAGCTGTTAAGAAGGAGGTATAATTGTTTCTTTATCATATGGTTGTGGGTGGCAGCCCAAGGTCAAAACTATTGAAGGGGCAGGGGAGGTGCCTGTGTTCTGAGCTGTGATAAGAATCCTTCACAGGTATCCTACTTGATAGGAGGTTACTGAATTACCTGTGCCATTTGTTTACTCAAGAGATGCATTTCTTCCTTGGAACACTAATGCTTGCAGTTCTGGGTATTTATTTCTAATTTTTATGCCAATTAAATATGGATGTTCCAGCCCTTATGATGGCAAATGGAGCAAAACGATGGTGGGCTATGGGCCAGAAGACAACCACTTTGTTGCAGAATTGACTTACAATTATGGTATTGGAGAATATCGTCTGGGCAATGACTTTCTGGTAAGTACCACGCTTAGTGGCAAAATCTTTTTCTTATGAAAAGTATTTTCTACTTTTCTGATTAGGAGTCTGCTCAGCATTTAAGCTGTACCAGTTGTTTTTTATGCTGTTTAGTCCCTTAAATGCTTCTTATTCGTGCCTTTGTGGCTGCCTCCAAGTTGGAAGAGCAGAAACTAGAGCAGCTTTGTGCTCGCTTAGGATCCAGGAGATGCTTCTTTGAGCACCTTCCAGCTCAGTTGCTGTGTGTGTAGAAGAGCTGGTTTTTGCTGGCAGATGTAATGTAGAATGGTTAGCTGAGAAGGACCTTTTTGTAGGAAAACACTCATTTAGTATTACTTATTTCTTTTTTATTTACTAGCTTATAGCCAGTGAAGATCTCTTGTGTTTCTTCTACAAATACATGTAATGTGTTTGTTTGTTGCTTCCCCTGAGCTAATATTCTTCCCCTGGCTTGCGGGGTGTCAAGAAATAGCTGCTTGGAGACACAGATTCCTACCTAACCTTGTAGAACAGTAAGGAACTTGTTTTTCTGATTCCATACAATGCATCGAATCAGAGTTATAAATTCTTTAGCTTTTTGTTTCCCTTTGGTGTGAAGGGAAGGGTAGAGCAATGCATTCCAAATAGATGTGGATGCGCAGTAAGACTTCACTTATTTGGTAGGAACAAGGCACCCAGTTTTGGGGAGATCTTATGGTCCATCTGTTACGAAAAATAATCCGGTTTGTTTCTGGTCATTTGTAGAGGCAGACTGTTGAAAGGTAGCACTTAGGCAGCATCTGCTCTATGAATTTTGCCCTGTTCTGTTCTCACCAGGGCATAACGCTTGTGTCCGGCCGGGCCGTTAGCAATGCTAAGAAGATGGGGTGGCCTCTCAAAGAAGTCACAACTGGTGTATTTGAAACTGAAGCCCCGGGGGGATACAAGTTCTACTTGGAAGACAAGGAACAAGTCAAGCAAGGTGAAACACATCTCACTCTTACTGGTGTTCAAGAGAGATTTACGAGTTGGGAATTAGAATAGGCTGAGCAACTGTCTAGGTGGTGTTTTATGAAATGGAGCGTGTTTTTATTATTTCTTTGTTAACTTCTCAAGAATGTAAAACTGTGCATTTAAAACTACAGTCTATTTATTTGTAAACTGATTTCAAATTCTTGTGATGTTTCAGATCCTGTGCTAAAGGTAACTTTGGGTGTCTCCGATCTGCAGAAGTCTGTTAACTACTGGTCTAATTTGCTCGGGATGAAAATATATGAGAAGGATGAGAAAAAACAAAGGGCATTGCTGGGCTATGCAGATGACCAGGTTAGTCCTTACAAAACTTTCCAGTTCTGATCTTTACGAGTTGCGCCTCAGTGTAGAAACCTCTCATTTTGTGAGAATGAAATCTTAAAGGAAAGAAAAGCTCTTAATTAAAGCACTTAATCCTGTGCATTTAAATTAAAGCTTGTGTACACTTAAATGCA
The DNA here is from genome assembly GCA_004320125.1 of Scolopax mira. Lineage (NCBI taxonomy): Eukaryota > Metazoa > Chordata > Aves > Charadriiformes > Scolopacidae > Scolopax > Scolopax mira. The sequence goes on along the minus strand of BJBW01004074.1, from coordinate 64,457 downwards.
TTTAAAAAAAAAAAGCTGTGGTTTGCTCCAGTAATTGTGGCGCGTGGGAAATATGTTTATGGGTGATTTTATAAAATCATCTGCATCAGTGAAAAGCTGGAGTGAACATAACACTGAGAATAGAGTCCTTGCAAGTCAGGCTTTCTTTTTTCCACTTCTCAGTGCAAGCTGGAATTGAAGGCTGTTGGAGGAGCAGTGGATCATGGGACAGCGTTTGGGCGCATCGCCTTCTCCTGTGCAAAGGACGAGGTGATGATCACATTTCCCTTATCCCTTTCATTACCCAGAGATGACTCATGGGAGGTTAATTTCAAGTATTAGCAAAATGCCTCAGATGGGAACAAAATAATACCGAGCACATACTTAGTTTGCATTTGTCACGGTGGGAATGTCATGGAATTGTGGGTAACTATAAATGGGAATGACCTGAATGCATCTGATCTTCACCTGACTGGGGCTGATTTTTGTTTTCCATTTAAGTTGCCGAAGATTGAAGCACTGATGAAAAAAGAGAATCAGAAGATCTTAACGCCTCTGGTTAGCTTGGACACACCTGGCAAAGCCACAGTGCAAGTGATTATTTTAGCTGATCCTGTGAGTAGTAATGGAAATAGCAATTAAATTAGACCTAAATTTCTCTCCTCCATTTATCTAACTTACCTGCTGCTACACTTGTTTTAGGATGGCCATGAAATCTGTTTCGTGGGAGATGAAGCATTCCGAGATCTGTCCAAGGTGGACCCTAACGGTGACAAATTGTTAGACGACGTAAGTAATGCTCTCTGCACGTTTGGTTTCTTCCTGATTATAGAGCCCCATAGAATGTTAATTTTTGCCCCATGTGGAGCAAGTCCTATGGTATCTCAGCTCAGGTTCACTTTCAGTGTCCGTTTTCCCTATGTAAAAAAAAAAAAAAGTAACTTATCCATCAGAATAGCTTTCTTCCACATTAGAAAACGTCCAGGTTTTGGGGAGAGGCTGGTGAGTGTGAGCAGCTGGGCATCTGGTGATGTGTCAATGCTTTGTTTTTGTGCAGGCCATGGCGGCGGACGACAGTGACAAATGGTTTGCTGAGAAAAACGTGAAGAAGGCTTCTGCTTAGCTGGGGGAGAGGGACTGGACTGTTCATTTGTTCATGCCTTGGTTTTTATCCGAGCAAAATGCCAATCCTGTAACGTGTTGCATTATCCCTCCCAGCAAGAGGGTGCCATAATGTCCCATGCCATCAGTTTCTTTGATTTCAGCTTGTGTCTCTCCCTGCAACTCCCTGCTTTCAAGCAAAATGGCATATTCTCCTTCAAAAAAAAAAAAAAATATATTGCTTATCCTGCAAAAAGGAGCAGGCTGAGCAAGTGGCTTCAAAACCAGTCCATCGGTTAAGAGGAAAAACTGAGATTTCTCTGTTGTTGTTATACTTGAAAAAGAAGTTGCTAGGTTTATTAGAGTATTTAACAAAGTGCCTTTAGCCGTCCTGGATTTGCAGCTTGGAGAAGAGATTTTTCGGGTGGCAGTGGCTGCGGGTCTCGCGGGCCCTCTGTTTGCGTGGCAAAGTGTCGGAGCTGAGCTGTCCTAGTGAATGCCTTGTCTGAGAAGCCCGTGGTGTGCTGCTCACTGGGGACACGTCACTGGTGTGGCTGCCACCCTGTACCGAGCTCCCGTGGGCCCGTCTCCTGGCGGAGCCTTCCACATTCCAGGCGGGATCAGAGCTGCGCGTCGGGGCCTGTAGCAGCGCCGTGCCGTCCCTGGGGCGGCTTGAAATAAGGAGATTGTGTGTTTGCAGTTAGCTTTTGATGAGAAATTGCCTTTGTTCAAGGGTTTATTCTGTCGGAATTAAGCCGTTCTGCTTTCGTTAATGGAGTAAGGGCTGGGAGAGCAGGGACTCGGCGTTGGCCAGGCCAGGCCACGCTGCGTAATCGGTACTGCTGAAAACCTTGAGTGTCACAGAGAAAAGCAGGCAAAATCAGCAGCGTTAGCAGTCGCCGAGGCACGCCAGTGCTTGTTTTGAATATGCCGAGTTCAAGCAGGGAAAAATTCCTCTTTTTTTTGTTGCCTGATTTTTGTTGTTGTTATTGTTGCTTGAGTTTCTTGATTCCAGTTGGATGACGATTTTCCATCACATTCCCATCAGATTGAATATGTCACGTGTGAGCTGCACCCCTGAAACCGGCGCTGCCGCTCGCCGGTGTCACCCTTAAACCAATAAAACCCATTCAGGAGGACGGTTTGAGTGTCTCTTTTTCCAGCTGCAAGTCCTCTCTCTTTAATGAAGCTCTCGATTTCCCCTGACGCCGAATGAACGGCTGGTGGAAGCGGGCAAGCGGCGACGCCACCGCCGGGCCGCCAGGGGGCGCTGCGGGACCGGGCGGGGCTGCCCGTGGCGAGGTCAGCGCGCGCCAGGCGCGGGTGGGCCACGCCGCCGCCATGGAGCCCGGTGGGTGCGGGAGTCGGGGGGAGCGGGGTGTCGGGGTGGGGAGAGGAGAGGGAGGTCGGCGGGAGCGGGCCGAGGGTAACGGTGTTTCTCCGCAGGGCCGTGGGGCGTGTGCGAAGAGACGGCCATCCTGCAGGGCGGGTTCCTGCTGGCCGCTCGGCTCACGCAGCCGCGGCCGCTGCGGGAGCTGCGCAAAGCCGACTGGCCACGCGTGGGACCTCCCATCACCGACGCCCTGGGGGAAATCGGGGCCCGCTGCCCTTCGCCGCTGCAGCACAACCTCTGGAAGAAGGAGGCGGTAGCCATCGTCTGGGCTAAAGTCCTGCTGCCGGCCCCACCGGCCACCTCATTGGACCAGGGATGGAAGGAGGATGACTTCTTCTCTGTGGGCAGCATGATCCCCGACCTTAACC
>BJBW01004074.1:41949-58889 GCA_004320125.1 Scolopax mira | reverse complement strand
ATTTTTCCCATCCTCTCTGAGCCACGAAGGGGCCATGTAAGGATGGGTAGGAGCAGCCTCTCACTTTCCAGCTGTGCAAACAGCTCTTCCAGAGCCCAGCTGCTGCTCTGCTGGCTCCAGCCTTACCTGCTGGTGGTCCAAATTTACAGAGAACGAACCCAGCAGCCTCCAGCAGCACCAGGGAAATCATTTCCCTCTGGCTTCCCTGCTGCTGGCCCTCTCCTAGTCCTGGGGGTGTTGCTGGGTTCACCACGTGGCAGCGAGTCGAGTGAGATCAGGACCGGCAGGTGTGTGTTGCCCGGCGGTGGGTGTGCAGCGCTAACCCTGCTGTCACCTGCTGTCACCCAGAAATGAACGGCACGTGGGAGAGACGCCCGGTGGTGTGACTCAGAGAGGAAATCTTTATTGGTCTTCTGATAGGTGCAACAGTAAATAGGGCAGTGTTAGTGCAAACTGAGATGCCTCGTTGGCTGCTTTTTTTTTTTTTTTTTTGGTCCTTCTTACATAAGGCACGTTATTCGCGATGAAAACAGCGAGATACAAACCTCTCTAACGGGGAGCGAGCGGTTTATAACATCAGCTGGTCTCGGTGGTTAACGTGACAGTAGTGTTTCTGCAATGACCAACTGCATGTTTTATTTCAGTCTTTCCAGAATACAGCTGTGGCTGGGACAAGAACCGACACCCAAAAGTAACTGGGTCCTCGGCCCTTCCAGCCATTGTTTTTTTTTAGACAGAATGAAAGGCACAAAGTGGCTGCAGGTCTCTGGGCATGGGGGGGGGTGCTGTGCTGGTGCAGGGGGACCCCAGGTGAGAGCGGGAGGCTGGAGGGAGGAGGTGGCTGTCCTGGCTTGTGCTGGCTGTGGGGAAGGACCTGGCCTGTTGTCTGACGGGCACGTACCCGCTCAGGCCTGTGCAGGGTGAGCCGAGAAGCCTGTCCCTGTTTTGCTGTGGCTGAAGGTGGAAATAGGCCAAACTGATGAAGGACACGGCTCTGCCCTGCTCTGGGGTTGCTGTTTCCTCCTGCGCTGACCCAGTTCCCTTCCTGGCAGACCTTGCCTTGTGGGGGAGTGGGATGGGGCAGGACAGATAGACCATACAACCAGAGCTCAGTCTGTACCAGTACCCACTGGGAGGGAGACCAGGGCAGGGTGTAATATTCAGGCTTTCACGATTTGCTGGGGCAAGTAAAAAGATCTGCAGTTAGGAGAGAGGGTTGAAAGTTGCATCCCCTGCCAACAAAGGGCTCTGCATAGCGCCCAGAGATGGGGACTTAGCAGTCTCCTGTCTCCATCCCACCCTTCAGCCTTGGGTGCTCTCCCCTGCCAGCATCGCTCTGAGACAGCACAACCGTTTTTCTCTATCCAGGTATGAGCTTCTCTCCCCTCCAGCCTGCTGGGGACACCAGGGCCCCCTGTCCCGGGACTGTCAGCCACAGGCACCAGATGGTTATAGTGAAAAGCACCTTTGGGTTAAGTGGAGTCTTAAATGAGTTTGATCCCGGCAGCCGTGGGAGGTGAGAGGCTGAATGCTGCTGTAGTGTAGAGGCGAAGTGGGTAATGGTCAGGATCGGGCTGTGCAGAACCATGCCACAGCCTGGAGGCTGTAAACAAGAGCTGGAGGAGTAAGTTGAGGCTGCAGCAGGTCCAGCACAGGGCTCCCCGAGCCCCCAGGGCTGCTGTGTGGGGCTGGGCACGTTCCAGCAGCACCTCCGGGCCGCAGGCTCTTGAGTGCTGGTGTCTGGTGTCAGCCCTGGGGAGGTTTGTAACAAACCCCTCTCGTGTAACCGTGAGTTCGGTGCCACAGCGTTGAATCCCAGAAGGAATGTCGTGCTTATGGGCAGGCTTCCTCCTCCTCCTCGCCGGCTCCTGCCCTGGCTCCCACGGGTGGGAGGACACAAGGCACTGGAGCAGCGTGGGAAGAAAGCCTTTTTAACAGGCTGCTGGCGAGGCTGCTTCCAGCTAAAAAAGCCCGGCAGTGTGGCTGCTTCCACGATGGTCCCCGCGGCGCTGGCACGGAAGGTGGAAGAGCTGGGGAAGGGGGGGGCTGACCCTTTTTCAGCCCCCACGCTGGGCTGTGGCCACCAGCCGTTATCTGCCTTTGTCGGCGGGCGAGCTGCCGTAGAGGCGGGCGGCTTTGCGGCAGATGAGCCTGAACCAGTAGAGCTGGGGGGCGATGAGGGAGGCGTTGGCTACGTTGCAGTGCAGGGGGATGCGGAAAGGCACCATGTAAATGGGGAGCCCCACCTGCCTGCCGTAGGCCGCGTACATGAAGGGGAAGAGGAGAATACGGCAGAGGAAGAAGGTCACCAGGATGAGGATCCCGTTCACCTTGTGCAGGAGAGTGTCCTGCATTTTGAGCTGGGGAAGGAAGAAGGCAAAATGTGGGGGTGAGCAAAACCCATGGCTCCCCCGAGCACTGACTGTGCCGGGAGCGTGGAGCTGAGCACCCAGCAGGCGTGGATGGAGGAGGGAGCAGGAAAGCAGGGTGGGAAGGGATGGAGGAGGGAGGTGTTGGGGGGCAGAGGGCTGGGGTGCAGGGGGGAGGTACAGACAGGAGGGGGCAGCACTAGGACGCAGCACAGCTCCCAGTCTGGGGATGCTACTGGTCATGCTGCTTACTGGGGAAAGGGATAGGAACCTAATAGGAGGCAAGGAGGAAGGCAGCAGTGAAAGGGAGCTTGGGGCTGCCCCATCTGAGACCCCTCCTCCCCCCAGCCCCTGGGACCCCCAGCCCACTTGCTGCGTGAACAGGGGCTGATGGAGAAGGGCAGCCTGGGATAGGGAAGGGGTTCAAACCACTGTGAGGTTCCCAGGCCTGACCCCTATCCCTCTTTGCCTACCTGCATGAGGATTTTGCCCAGCGATACGAAAGGTGTGCTCAGCTCCGCGATGAAGATGCAGCCCACGAAGAAGTCCCCCAGCTCTCCTCTGAAATGCTGCAAATAAAGCCAGCAGTGAGTATAGGGCCCTTCTGGAGAGGTGACCAGGATGTAACACCCAGCACCACAGGCTCCTGACCGGCAGCAGAGATGCTTTGCCAGACACAGCCTTGATGGCAAACCCTTGCAGCCATACAGGGCTCCTACCTGGGTGATGGGGGTGAGCACAATGAGGATGAAGAGGTGATGGGTCACCATCAGCCGCTCCTGCAGGAGGAAGCTCCAAATGCTGGCCAGCGAGTGCTTCTTCTCTGCTACTCCCTTGTCCATGCTCTTGTGCCAGTGGCAGAGGTACATGACATAAATGTCGTAGGTCATGTAGGGAACGAGGACCCAGATGTATTCTACGGCCAGCCAGTGCCTAGGGAAGGAGCAGCACACACAGGAGCATCGCAACGGCTCTGAGCACCTCACGATGCTCTGAACGGTGGGAGAGAGTCTTTAGGTCTGAAACGGAAGCAGGGGATTTTGACACCTCTCAGCTTACCATCAGCGTCGAAATTTAACTTGATTTGGCTCAGCAGAGAAAAGGTACCTGGTACGTGTGGAGGACGCCTCCTCGGAGCTGCCCCCGCTTCGCGTTTGGCTGTGCCAGGCGCCGAGCTCGGCCCAGCCAAGCACAAACACAGCACTAACAGGGAGGATCTTGATTAGCCCCACAGCCTGGTGTTTGCCACGTGGGGCCAGGGGCACAGCGCCCCTCAGGATCTAGCACTAATCCAACACATTTGTAGCAGCCCCTCCTGATGCTGGGCAGGAGAAAAGCTCCGAGGCTGTGTTCTTTTTGCCTGCTGCGAGGCTTTGGGCTGGCTGCCTAACCCGGGGAGCCTTTGGAAAGCACTCGGAGAGCTCAGAGTTGCCTGGCCTGGGCTTCGGAGAGTGAAGCACAAAATATCTAATACAGGCAATAAACCCCCGTGAGACGTTTGTCTGTTGGGAAATAATTGCAGGCAGCTGCCTGTTCCCAAAGCATGTCGGAATCCTGGTTGCACAATCCGGGCAGCAGCAAGCCCTGCTCTGCAGGGACACCAGGCTCCTTAAAAAGTCCTGAGTGAAATCATACCGATTAAAAAAAAAAAAAAAAAAACCAACCCCAACCACCACATCACCACCCTACACTGCTGCTTAAAGAAATGTAGCTTGAGGCCCAAAGAAAATCTGCTTTTGCTCTCCTGCCATCTCAAGAAAAAAAAAAAAAAGTTGTTGCATATGTTCCTATTCCAGATAAAAAGACATTAAGTGATGTAAAGCAGGGAGGGGAAGTGACCAGCTATTGTGTTTGCAAAACTTGCCCAGGGCTTTAGAGGGCAATTATAATGCCAGCAATATAATGATTGTCTGCCTGTGTAAATAAATTGGCAAATTTAACTGCAACCTTTGTGATGCTTCCTGGCTCCCTGTCTTGCTGTCATTCTCCAAGGCCCTCCCTGCTGAGCACTGGGCTCTATTTCCTCCGGATTCAAAGAAAATCTAGGTCTCTGACCACAAAGTGTTCACGTTGAGCCGTTGGCATTGAAAGCACCCAGAGAAGGAGGGGTCCCGGCAGTGCCTGCCATCTGTGTCAGCCTGGGATTTATCACCTGCCCTGGTTACACAGCAGGTATTTTATTTTAGAGCAAAAAGGTAACTCGTTACGTTGCCGTTGTTAAGCAGGACTGAGCAATTTGGATCGATCTCACCATCTAGAGCAAAGTAGAACATTTCATATGTGTGTTAAAGGTAAACCTGCAATGACGGAGAGGGTAGCCCTCCCTAAAAGTCACCCTAAAAAATCTGGTATGTGACGGTCAAATTCCAGCTCAGCATAATTATATTCTTCCCTCCCACAATTTTCTCTGCTATTCTGGATAATAGCTCTGTTTTCAAGTCTTCTGACCCAGATTGTGCTATCGCTCTGGCCGAGAGGCGCTTCTGGGGCAGTTTATCTCAGAGCACCGAGGACAAGGCGATGTGATTTTTTTCCTTCAGAGCAAACTCCACGCTGATTTTTTTTCTCATTTCTGGACTCCTTCAGAATCCGCTTGGCCCAGAGAAGGTGATGCACCTCTAAAATCAGCTCTCACTAGATCTGCTTAACTCGGTAGCAATTTCACCTTCCAGCAAGGGGACTTCCTACCCCTTTAGAAGGGATAATGTCTATTTTTTGCTCCTTGATGGGCCCATTTTACAGCCCATCCTCGGGGCTGAGCCCCTCAGTGCTGGCAGAGCAGCCCCAGGTCTGAAGAAGCCAGTGCCTTTCAGGGGATGCCCGGCCAGTGCATTGCCCAACCCTTCACCCAAAGTGGAGGAAAGAGGAACATGGGTTTCCTCTCCCCTTTGTACGTGCAAGCCTTTGGCACGGGACGCTCCAGCTGCGGGCTGGCCTCCGCGTGCTCCTCGTGGGCCAGCAAGGCTCTCAGGTGGGATTTACCTGTCGTGCACCACATCCTTGCAGTTAAGAACAACTGTGATCCCCGACACCGTTGCCATCGTGGCTTGGACCGTTGACACCAACCTGGAAACCCAGAGAAGAGAAAAACAGGTCACACCACCCCCACACCCCCCCAAAATGTCACCCCAGAAGGGCCGAGGAGCAGGGGTGGTGGCCTCGGTGCGGTTGCACCAGGAGAGCTGTTACCACTTCGACTCGACGCCTACTCCGTGCACGCCCCAAAAGTCTTGCCGTGGAGGAGGAGCTCTGTCCCCGCACCCCGGCGACGTGGGATGCGGACGGGGGTGGCCGTGCCAGCTGCTGCCACCCGGGGACACGGCGGGCGGTGGGGGGGGAGTGCGTGTGTGTGTTTCCAGGTCTCGTCCCTCCCACCCCCGCCGATGAGCGGCAACGCTGCCCGGTTCCCCGCGGGCAGAGGGAGAGCTGCACCGGAGCATCCCCGTTCCGCGGACCTGCCACGGCGCAGAGGGGGGGCGGTACGGCTGGGCAGGGCTGCCCACGCGTGGGGGGCTCTGTCTCCCCACGGCCCCTGCTGCCCCCGCGGGGCCGGGGCTCGGGAAGATCGGGGGTCCCCTCCGTTGCAGATTCCCAGCCGTCGGGACTCCGGACTCTTGGCCCGTCCTGTTCTCTCCCGATCCCGTCCCGCCGCCCTCCCTGTCGCCTCCCGCCGAATCCGCCCGTACCTGCCGCTGAGGAGGATGCGGTCCTTGAGGCTCCATCCCGGGGCGGCCCAGCGCAGCAACCGGATGCAGAGGATGAAGAGCCCCGGGAAGAAGGCGGAGGCAAGGGCCAGCGTCCGCCACATGGGGACGACCGGCCGCCGCGCTGCCTCCGGCCGCCGCTTGTCAACAGCAGGCCGGGTGGCGGGGAGGGGGGGGAACGGGGGCGTCCGGCTCGGCACGGACGGGCAATGGCTCGGCTGGGCTCGGCTCGGACCTCCTGGCCTGTGCTGGGCTGGAACCGGCAACGGCTCGGACGGGCAACGGCTGGAACCGGTCCCGCCGCTCCCGCCGCCGGGACGCGCCCCGCACCGCCGGGCGGCAGGCCCCGCCCCCGCCCGCCGCAAGCCCCGCCTCCCTGGAGGCACCGCCCGATAAAGCTCCGCCTCTTTCCCCTCACGCCCGGTGCGGGGGAGAGGGTGTGTCCTCCTGTATCCCGACGTGCCCCGCGGCCCGGAAGCGGCCGGCCGCCATGGAGGAGGACGAGCCGGAGCTGGCGGCCGGGCTGGAGGCGGCGCTGGAGCTGGCCCCCGCTGTGCAGGCCGCTATCGAGCAGGTGCGCTGGGGCGGCCTGCCGCGGGGTCGTGCGGGGGCCGGCTGGGCCCTGGGGTGCGGCAGGGCCTGCCCCTGTGAGGGGCCGGGTGTGGGCGCGGCCCGGTTACCCGCTCTGTGAGGGCGCTGGCGGGCCCTGTGGTTCCTAAGCGGACTCCGAGGTCCCTCGGCGGGCTCCGAGCCTTCTGCTCCTGGGCCCTGTAAAGCCCCGAGCTGCCCGTGCTTAGGGCGGGTGCGGCCCCGGTGTCTGGCGTAGGGGGGGAGAGCTCCTTCAGCTTTCGTGGAGGGCGGGCTCTGCCGGTGTCCCCGGGCTGCTCTGGCCACCACCTCGGGTCCCCCGGGTCACCTTAGTGCTGGGGAGTTGTCACCCTCTGCCGCGGTGCGAGGGCTGGTCCTGCGGCTGGCCGCAGCCGAGCATATCTCATCTGATGGCTTCCCCATCACCGACGCCTCTTCTCTGACTTCTCATTGACTCCTTGTTAGTGAGTATGTAAAACATCTTAATGGAGCCAAATGGCCTGTGACTCGCTTGGAGTCTGTATAAGTCTTGGCTTGATGTTTCTGATCAATATTGAGTTCCAGCCTGAGTCCTTCAGTGTTCCCTGAAGCCCTTTGTGGTGCTTGGAGCCCAGCAAAAGTCTATGAGAAACCAGGGTAAAATCACATGTCTGTTGGAATCTGACTGAGCTTGCACTGACTTCAGCCAGGCCTTCTGTCCACAGAGCTCTTTCTTGTAGCAGAAGTCTGTGAACAGAAACAGGGCCTGTCTTTCAAAGTGTCACTTAACAAAGTTTTCTCAGTTTCTGGAGCTTGGGGATTACTTCTGGGGGCTCTCCTCAAAGAACCAGGGCAGACCCTTGGTGCCTGGTGCCACATCTCAAGCCCAGTGCCAGAAGATGAGGAAGGTAGTACGGTTTCTTTGTGGGTGCTGTGCCAGCCTTGGAATATTACTGCTCCAAAGAAAGAGACACCCCACAGACTCTTATCTTTGCATGGCACATCTGGTGATGAACTGTTGGGGAATTTTTGCTGAAATCTTGAGAATTGCTGAATTAAATGCCAGCTTCCAAAGGAGACCTGAAACTTTTCTAAAAAAAGAATCCTCTGCACTTTGTAGAGCTTGTGTGTTTGAAAGCCAGAGATGCCTGGTATGATTTCTAACAATGTACAACCAAATGGAGTCATCTAATGATGTTTTCATCAAGCACAAAATGTCTTTCCAAGTTAAAACACATCTTTTAGAGACAGTCTTGACTTGAGGTTTCGAGCAGTGGAGAATCTGCCATATCCCTGACTGAATTACTTTAACAGGTAACGAGGCTACAGGTAGATACTCACATCCTGAGCAAGGGGAGATGTTGAGGATGATGTGACCTCCTGCCTTTCATCACTTCATCACTGGCATTTACCAACCCATTCATCCTGTTGTTCCCAGGAGTGTTCCTTAGTCAGGTTCTAGTTAAATGAGCAGAACTGGCTCATGTGACTTGTGCCTGAAATGGGGTTGGAAGCACACGCAGACTGGTGCCTCACAAATTGTGGGGTAGTCATTTGTGATTAATGGGTTGTGACGAAGACTAGGGAGTAGCAGCTTCAGCTGGTACAGCTGCTTGCAGCATTGATCTCTATCTGTGGTTTGAGAGTGGAGTTCCTGACCTAGCCTGTCTTCCATCCTACCCCTTGCTTCAGCTGCTCTTAGCTCTTGTGGAGATGTGGGATTAATTGAACCTGCAGGAGTTGTGAGCCCAGAGCAGGACAGGCTGGTTGTGGTGCTGCAATTGTGCTGATGGACTAAGTGGGCTAATGTCAGAGCACCTTCCTCACTGGGGCACCCCCTCGTGTGCATTTAACTGCTGTCTGCCTCTCCTTGGTCACAGGAGTAGCTTTGGGACAGCTGCTGGAGAGGCCTATTTCAGGGAGAAGTTGCTCCTCTTTAAATGATTTTGCAAAATCACTGCTTTTACACTGCTAAATATGTAAATCAGTGTAAATGCTGCATGGGACCAGGGTGATGTGCAGAGGTGATGCTGTGGTGTGAGCTAGGCAGGGTTTTGACTGTGGAGTGCAGAGCTGTATAAATATGGAAGGGATATGGTAGCAGAGAGGGGAACACAGCATATTTTAGACTGTAAGAACAAAAAGCAATACTGGCAGCTGCCTATCCATCATTTAAGCTGCTTCAGGGGAGAGATGAGATCTGTTTGCACCACAGCTGCTCTTTCCTCTTTCCTGTGGATAGGAAGAATCACTCAACAGTTGCTGTTTCTCTCTCTCTTTTTCATATGAAAGTGGCCAACGCAAGTCTCCAGAGAACTTGTACGACCATTTCTTAATTCCTCATGTTTCCTATTACGTGGCTGCGGAAAACAAATCCCCCATCTCTCACCAGAGGGCCTTGCAAAGCCCAGGCAAAGATAAGGGCAATGCCTCAGCAGGGGGTTTCCTTTGCAGATAACAGCAACAGCATCACCAATGTTTGGGATGCATAATTAATGGCTCCCTTGTTTCCAGAATTCCTTGCCCATGATCGATTGTGCTAGGGCTTTGCTGGGAAGTGTGTGTGTGTATTATCTGTATTTATCCAGGCTGACATCCACAGGAATTTTACGTAGGTGCTTTACTTCTGGGCAGAGGCCTGACTGCTCTCTGTGCCTGCTCGTTAAAACAATGCTGTGAAACACAATTGGAAGTGGGTGCTGAAGTAATTAAAGGCAGTAGATACTGTGTAAAATTACAGAACTTAACGATGATGTATTGTTGAATGTATTTTTATTCCTCTTCAGGTATTTCCCAGCCAAGATCCACTGGACAGAGCAGATTTCAACGCCGTGGAGTATATTAATACTCTCTTTCCCACTGAGCAAGTAAGTGTTCACAGGACGGGCCTCGGTGCGAGGGGTAACCTGATAATAAGTGACTGAAGACATGCTTAAACAAGCCTTTTCTTTTAAACAGTAGCACAGATAGTATGACTGTAACAATAATCACATCTTAAACTCACATCTCACTAGGCTCACTGTCATTATGTAGTTTCTTTCCACCCAAAGTGCTTGCTGCATTAAAAGTCCTGCTTTGATCTGTAGAAATAAATTAGTTTTCTACATAGAGGTTTCTCTTGCAGTAAATTTAATAACTTGCCATGTATTAATCGTTGGTAAATCCTCAGGGTTTTTAGCCAAATAAGGCAGGTGTTGCCTCTGAAATGTCACTCGAGAGTCACCCTTCTTGGAAACCTATTGTTTCTTTTGAGATGTGATGAATGAGATTGCCATGGGCTCATATCCGTACTTTGTCTTCCACAAATCAGCCTCGGGGCACTTTTGGACTAAACTATTGGAAAAATGAGGTGTTTCTGCAGCTAAAGATCAGGTTGTGAGGCAGTTCCAGCATTTATTGTGTTCCAGCTTTTCTGCAGGCCCTGGCTTTTTGGGCTTTCAGCTGTTTCCAGTCAGCTTGCTGGTGTGGCCTTTTCCCCTTTGCCAGTGGTGGAGAGCTGTTTCACCTGTGATAGCCCCACTCCAGCAGCAGCCAGGCCTCTTCCAGCCTTCTGCTGGGTGTCTGGGCTCTGCAGGAGGGTCTCTGGCAGGGAAAGATGAGGGCTCTGTCCCCATTGCCCACTGGAGGTCACTGTCACCACAGCATTTTGGGAGCAGCTCTGCTGACAAGGCAGTGCTCAGGGCACCCTGCTTGCTCGGGGCTGGGTGGGAAGCAGGGAGCCTCCGGGACCTTCAGGGCTGCTGCCCTGTCTTCTGCTGCTCTTCATTATGTCACCTGAGGAGCAGTGGAATTGTGAAGTGTGTCTCTACCTCCATCTGTAAAACAAAGTTGTTGTTCTCCTCTGGCTAAAGTGTCAGGCATGAGAAAGTGTTTGGTGTTACAGCCAATGTGGATTGCAGAAAAAGGTTCCCCATTTCACTTCTTGTGTGTGGTTTTTTTTTTTTTGTGTTGTAGTCTTTGGCAAACATCGATGAAGTTGTGAACAAAATCAGATTGAAAATAAGGTAAGTACTTCTGCATTTCATTGCATCTAAGGTGGCAAATAGTCTGGTGGTCACTGAGGCTTTTCGCAGCCTTTCCACTCTATCTAACAGGAGCTGAATTGCTTTAAAGGCATGAATAGGCTTTCTCTCAAGTCTAATAGTGAGACAGAGACAAAAATTACTCCCTGTAATTACAATTCTTTTTTTTTATACTTTGCCTCTATTGTATAATGCATGTCTTTTGAATTATTTTAGCTGATGGGTTACAAAGTAAAGCCTTGAAAAAACAATGAACCAAGAATCAACAAGTACCAAATTTTAGTATAGTTTGAAGGCTGAGAGAACAAACTACCCAGAAGATTGGGTTGCTGAGAACTTATTTTGTGAGGTCAAAGTAGCAATATAAAAATTCTCATGTATCTTTTTGTTACCATTACTGGTACTAAAAGTACAAAATAAGTCTAAGTGTGCAGAAAATACTTAAATTTTCTGTGCAGTCTGGCATTACCAGCCTGAAATGATTGAGACAGCACTTTAATATGTGGAAAATGGAAATGAAAACGGACAAGGGAAAACTGATAATATTGCTTAAGGGAAGAGAAATGCAAGAAGACATGATTAGATTAGGAGATTATTTTTATTTTTGCAACAGGACTATTAAATTATGTAGTATAGTGACGTCCTACAGAGAGAGAGAGGGAGGAAAAAAATGAGTTTAGCATTGGAAATACCAGCTCTTTTATTTTAAATCTGTTCTGTAGCTCTCAAGGTTCCTATAATTGTTGGGTCAGGCACGTAGAGAATGAGTTTGACATTATAGATTCTTTTCTGCAGGAGGTTGGATGACAACATTCGAACTGTAGTGAGAGGACAGACCAACGTGGGACAGGATGGCAGGCAGGTATGTGCATCTCATCTCTGGTGGGAGATGGGTTCCCATCTTGCCCTGCTAAACTGAGGAATGGTTCTGGCAGGCAGAACCCCCCCTCTCATTGTCAGGGAGGTGTTTCTACTGTCTCTTCCGCTAATGGCTTTGGGAGCTGCTCACTGAACAGCTGCTCTAGCCTGCTTTCTGGTCATCCTCCAAAGGGAAGCGAACAAGAAATTGATTTAAAAATCAAAAACAAAAGCAGGAGGCTTGCGGTTGTACCACTCTGAAGGTAATGACAAAATGAACAGGATTAAATAGGTACAAGTACATTTGCTACTGAGTAAGGATCAATAAAAGGCTATTTAGCCTTGTAACTAGGCTGTTTGCTGAAGTGTCCCGAGTTGCTGGTGACTAAGCCTGGTGAGTGACTGCCAGTTCATCTCGTGTCTCCTGTTCAGCTATCAGTTTTTCACTTTTCTTTTGCTTGACAGATGTGTTTGCTCGGAGCATGGTATTGACCAGCACGGCCCTGGCTGCGGTGTTTGTGAGCACTGAGCTTGGGCCATGCGTTATCTGATTTTGAGGTATCACCCAGTGCTGCTGTATTTCCTGTGACTGTTCTGGTTTAGGTCAGGAACATTAACAACTTGAATCATCGATCGTGCTGCTTTCCTCATTGTCAACATTGACTCATCTTTTTAATACCAGATTTAAAATGAGGTTGCTGGGATGGAAAATACAGCTATGACTATCCCACTTCTTGCTGCGGTAGCCATTGGCATATATTGCTAATCCTGCCTCTGCCCTGAGTGAATTATTTAACTTCTCTATGCCTTCTTAATGCAAGATTCTTACCTCTCCTTGCAGAACGAGTTTAGTGTTTATATGGTTTCCTGAGTGCTGCTGTTAAACCAGGGATGTGCTTGGGATGTGTCACGCCTAGGAGTGATGCTGCCTGTAATCACCGTGCAGGGATGAGACAAGAAATCAAGAGGCAATTTCAGAAAAGGGGGAAGGAATGGAAACTAGTGCAGTACTTAGAGAGTTCGGGTATCATTGGAAAAGTGGTGCTGTTGTAGCCTTTTGGGCCCATTTTGGGCAGACCACAAAAAAGCAGGATCAAGAAGAGCTGTGGCTGTGAATTGGCCAGAGAGTCCCAGGACTTGCAGGTCCCAAGGATGAATGTGGTGAGAGATGAACAAAAGCAGGGCCGTGGTCAGCTGTGCTCACAGGGTAACAAAAGAGTCTCTGTGCTATGGCGATTGGGCAAGCTTTGTTTAGAGCTTTGCCTTATGTCTGTGCTTTCTCACTCTTTAATCCCTTTGAAGTTCTCCAAAGCATGTACAGACGGACTTGGACAGTATCCTGCTCTGAAGTACCGGGGAGGCAGATCTGTCTCTGCAGCCCTTTGTTTAGTTTGGTTGTAAAGGAACCAATTAAACTCTTGGCCAAGTGAAAACCTTCAAACGTGCATGTGTGTGTGGCGTGTCTGTGCAGGGACAGTGGCCTGGAGCTGCAGTTAATCACAAATATTCCCATATTTAGCTGTGAATTTTCCCCTTTTCCCTTGCTTTGCTGCTTTGCAAGGTAGAAGCAGGCTCTAAGACAGACACCAGAGCTTGTACTTTCCTGGTACTAATTTGTAGTTTGATCTCACAACAACATTAATTTCTTCTACTGATCTTATATTCTTATTAAATTTGGAGGGAATTTATATCCTCAAGACCAATATTTCACTGCAAAATTTGATTGAAGCATACACATGGATAGAGAGTGTCATCCTATGAACCTCTTCCTTTAGAAGCCCAGGATGATGATCGTTATTGCATTTTATTGTAGTAACCACAACTGCAAACCGACCTTGACTTAAGAAGGAAACAGTTGGCAACAAGCTATTGCAACGGGTTTGAAACAAAGCTTAAAACAAGCCACAGCAAAAAGTTTAATCTCCAGATACATTTTTCCATTTGTAATGCTTTCTTACTGATGTCTGTAGCCTGTAGTACACGGTACTTGCAGCACACAAGCTTTTGAAAAACCATCCCTGTCTTTTGATTTATTTCCATCCCTTGACACACCAAGAGGAACGATGCAGTCCACCGTGTCCTTCAAACTGTGGTCTGTAAATAAAAATGTATATAAACTCTGCTGTTGCAGCGGCTTGAAATTCAGTGGGAGCTTGGGATCTTGTTTATTTATTGCAAGATTGGACCTGGAAAGTGTTTTGCAAAAGCCTCTTTTCTTCAGTCACATTCTCTCCTAACAGCTATACAAAATGTAATCAGCATTTCCCAGAATTGCCTTGAACTGCGTGGTATCGGAGCTGGAGGAGCCATTCTTGTCTGGAGAGTAAATAATAGTTTTCATAAACATCCTTTCAATCTCTGACTTCCTTCCAAAGGAAACATAAACCTCAGATGCAGTTGTAGAAGAAAGGAAAAGTTCTTTTTTTAGGTCAGAGCAAGGCAGGAGGGGGGTTCCCTGCTGAGCCCCTGCTCTCGTGTCCGTGCCCTGCCTGCCTCGGGTTTGCCTGGGGAGACAGAGCTGCAGGCAGGGGTGGCTGCCAGCCCTCTTGCCCTTGCAGTTGAGGGAGCATCCAGAAGCTGATTCAGGAAGTTCATCTTTGGCTTTTCCATCTCCTGCCAGCCTGAACTGCCAAACACGGGGTTGGGAATCTCACAGATAGGCTGTTGGTTCCAGTGCTGCCCAAATCACTGGGGCCTTGGACCCGCCATCAGCCTTTCTCATTTCTTTTTTTGGTAGCATGTTTGGAGGCCAGTGATACCAGGCAGGTTCCTAGAAGATAAACTAAAAGTGTTTAGCCTTTAACAGTTTGCTTTCCCTTTGGGGAAGGGGTAATTTACCAAGTGAGCACAGCAGCTTTCCCTCTGGCTGTGAGCAGGAGCAGTGCTTTACTGAGAGCTGCACCTTTGCAGCCGTCCAGGAGAGGGGAGCCCAGCCTTGGTTTTGAGACCAGGGTAACGTTTTACTGATCATTGATGGTGAGGGAGCAGTGCCAGCAGAGACGTGTCTGAACAGTGCTGTGTGTTATTCTCCCAGTTAGAGCAATCTCAATCCCAGTCAGACCCAGCGGGGGATATCCAGTATGCAGCTGTGGAAAGGTGCTCTCCGTGCTCCTTAAGCAAAAGGAGACCTTAGGGATAGCAAGTTCAAAATCCTTGGTGCAGATCCAGCCCCTGTCCTGCCTCTGATCCAGTCTCTTGTCTCTTCTGGCTGGTAGTGGCAGTGACAGTGATGGGGATAACATGTCTGTGCTCCACCTGGGTGCTGAGATGATTGAGCAGCAATTTGAGGTGTATTGTAGGTATGAAAAGGATGTAAGAGTAGCTTTTTATAGCCAGTCTTTAACCTCTTAAGCTGTTTCCCAAATAGCCTTGATCACATACACATGTTCATATAAAATAGTATTTAGGTGTCTGAAAAAGCAGATTCTAAATCTAAAAATAAGGTCGATCAAATAGATGTGGCCCCAAAAGGGTTATTGAAGCAGCTCTAAAGACAGGAATGCTCCCTTCTCCACAAAGGGTAACGTTTCCCAGTTCAAAGCATCTGCCTTTTTGAAACTTTGCCCTAGAATTTCCTCCAAATGCAAAAGCCTTAAAATAGTCTGGCTCATTTGGCTTCCCCTTCCTGGTGCGATATTTCAGTAAAATCTGTAGACAATACCATGCACTTCAGAAATTATCTCACTAATGATCCTTTTATGGAAGGAAACAACAGTCGTGGGTGGAACATTCCTCTGCAGGGCGTAACAAAATTTTCCTTGGGAGTCCCAGACTTGGGCTATTTCGGATGCCTTGGGAGAGGCTGGGAATGCAGGAGCTGCTGTGGTTTGGTTGTAACAATACGCAGTTCAAGCTGTGCCTGCGGTTTCTGGGGAGCCAGTGCTCTCAGATTTATTTTATTTTTTTTTTTCTCCATAGGGTTTTTCTCAGAGCTGCTGCTGAACTGGAGTCTGAGCTGACCTTGCTGAGAGCTGCTGTCCAGTTGTGGCATAATTTCCTCTCTTGCCCTAGGGTGCCGTATAAAAAGTTCCCATAGATTTTTTTTTTTTTCCACTGAGCATTTAACACACTCTGTTTTTATTTGTCACTCTTCAGTTGTGTTTATTGCTAAACCTTCTGCGTGGACTGCCTGTAATTTTTTTGACAGTTGCTGACATGCCTTTACTGGTTGTTTGGCTGGAGCTGTTTCATCTATCAGGCTTTTGTCCTTGTAATAGAGTAACCTCTGCCTTTGCAGTCCAGTATAACCCTTTGCAGTATCTGTGCAACCTGGATGAGGGTGCCCGAGTCAGTAAAGGCAAAATCTATTTCTGAAGGAATCAAGAATTCAAAGGGAATGCCAAGATTTTGTCGCTTTATAATTTGAATCTAAAAAAAAGTACTTCTTCCTGTTATCTCTGGTCCACCTTTCTCTTCCTGCCCTGTGCACACACGTGTAAAGTCATTGGCTGCAATTGAATGAATAGAGCCTGTGTTGTAAGGAAAAGATCAGTTTGTCATTTAGTATCTCCTTCTATATTAGAGTCTGTTTCAATTAGTGCTAGAACAAAGTTAAGTGTTAACAAGAAGGGAAATGGGAGGTTTTCTAGCCTGGGAAAAACCTTGCTTGTTTCTCATTGCTAAAGATACTGGTTGATAAGTTGGATTGCCTTGGTTGGCTCCTGCTTCTTTGCTCTGTGAGAACAGTAATATATTTTTTATGGTTTTTTTTCATAACTACAGCAGTGCAAGAAAAGAGATGGCAGCTGCTGTGGTTAAAGAATACAAATATATTCTTGCTGCCCAGCCTGAACCCAGCACAGCAGCAGACAGTTCAATTAACCCTCCCATCCTTTGGTAACCAGTGCTGTCTTTTCTCGTTGTGTGTGAAAATAAATGTCTCAGCTCTCAGCTGTGGGGAGGCTCAGGCTCCCTGCCCTGTGTGTGTGCTGCAGTGTCTGGTGGTGGTTAAGGCTGTGGAAGGAGAAGGATGGGGCTGGCATAGAAAAATGCCCACAGCTTATTGGGTTTGACAAGGTCATAGATGGAACTATGTGCAATGCTGTTGTTGGTTTGTTTGGTTTGGTTTTGGTTTTTTTTTTTTACTTTAAATAGAGAGCAGGAAACACTTTGCAGAATCGATCTAGGGAGGAAGAAAGAGATGAAGATGGACACTGAGCAGAAGAGAGTGATGCAGGTGCTGTGTGTGGTGGAGAGCAGAGGGGACTATGGTCCTCCTCTGCTGCTGGGGCACCCCAGCTCCTCCAGTCCCTGTTTAGTGGTGTCCTGAGCTACAGGGTGGCTCGTGTCACTGGAGTCAACGGCTTGTCTTCTCCTCAGCTCTGTGAGTGCTGGCTTGCAGGCAGGGAGGTGACTTTATACACTATTTGCATACACATGATTAATAAGCAGCACTGTTGCTTCAGCCTCTCTTCTTACCT
>BJBW01004074.1:2196-41880 GCA_004320125.1 Scolopax mira | reverse complement strand
AATTATTTATTTAAATACACTCTTGCCTCCAGACATCAAATTGCATTCTGCTTCCTTGGCCTCAGTGTTCAGGTTCAGCTCATGGTTGGTGCTGATGTGCCTCTGCTGCTGGGACAGCATTGCCTTTGCTGAGCCTTAAGAGCAAATCACCATAAGCTCCTAAGAACTAATTAGACATGAGTCTGTAGAATATTTTAGGGTTTTTTTGTGTCACAATCCCCAATGTTGTAGGGACCATCTTTCAATTATATTCACTCTCTTCTGCATGGTTAAGCTTTATCTCCTGGGGTTTTTGGTGAATGGGTCATTATTCTGAAATATGATCAGACTAGTGTTAGATTTCAGTACATTTTAAGATAGTGAATAGATAAGGGTTAAATATTGTTTCTTAAGCTGTGTAATTTTATATATTTAAAAAAAAAAAAGGTCATGCCACAGTTTCTGTAAGGCTCCAGTCATATGATTAAAGTCCCATAATATTCTTTTGCAACCAATGAATAACAAAACAGAAGTTGAGCTGCCAAAATAAATCAAAAGTGAGTTTCATTTGGAGTCATTTCCCTAGTGAATTATGACAGTTGGGCAACGTCCTTCCCATCTAAGAGACACAGTGAGTTTTTTCTAGCCTAGAACATGTTTATTGAGAAGGGTTTCAGGTGAATGGCACGCCAAGAAGAAATAGTGCTGTTTATTATCCTCTTGGCTACTGGCCGTGAAAACTGGCATCTGTAGCTGTGAGAAGAGCTCAGGCATAACTTTTGCCATCTGCTGCAAAGCCCCGTTCGAGGCAGGAGCAAAGTCTGAGCTTGACCTTGCCTTGTGCTTCTGGATGGAGAGGCAGAGAGGATGCTCCTGTCACTGTCCTGTGGCCTGAGGATGGAAAACGGCTCGTGCTTTGTGCTGGCCAAAGTCAGGCTTCCTCGCTGGTGGCGTTGAAGGCAGCACAAGCTGCAAAGTGAGATCGGGCTGTTCCACAGCCAGTGCTGTTTGGTTTTGATGCCAGCAAAGTGAGAAGCCCAGCCTGAAAATAGAAATCATGACAACAGGCAGAAGATATTTCTTTTTTTCTTCCTGTGGATCCCTTTTTGGTTTTATGGTTGGTTCTTTTTCCCCCCGCCCCCCCCCTTCTCTTTTTTTTGTTGCCTCACATTTTCATTGCATGGTAATGTTTATCCCAGCTGTGCTTACAGCAGGTGAACTCTCAGCATTTCCAGTTGGAAAACTCTACTTGTAGGTTGATGGTGTGGTTGTCCATTCTCTCCAGCTATGCTTTTTCCTCTGAGGTCTCAGCATCAGTATTGGTGCAGCTATTCACAATGTGGGGTTTGATTTCCAAGTGTGATTTGTGGGAGTTAAGTGAAGGGGCAATAGTAGCAATTTTAGGCTTGGTGCAGTGTTGGATATCATAGAATGGTTTGGGTTGGAAGGAACCTTAAAGATCATCCAGTCCCTGCCCCTGGACACCTCCCACCAGACCAGGTTGCTCAAAGCCCCATCCAGCCTGGCCTTGAACCCCTCCAGGGATGGGGCAGCCACAGCTTCTCTGGGCAACCTGGGCCAGGGTCTCAACACCCTCGCAGTAAAGAATTTCTTCCCAATATCTAATAAATCCTTCCTCTTTCAATTTAAAAAAGTCCCACCTCATCCTATCTCTTTATTGCTGATCAATAGTCCCTCCCCAGCTTTCATGTAGCCCCTTTAGGGACTGGAAAGGACTCTAAGGTCTATATAATCTGCTTTGTTGATTTAAAGTGTCCTGTGCAGCCTTAGTGGTTAGGACTGGAGCTGATGACAGAAAACTCTATTCCTTAGTGCCAATTGTAGTCATTATGTGGTATTTGGTGAACTCCTAGAGCAGAAATCTGTTGAAATCAAAACCCAAGTGTGATGAGCCTCTCAGGTTTGTCTGCAGTGAGCTGCGATGGATGTCACCCTGCTCTGACAGACAAGCCCTCTTGGCTTAAGCTGCAGTGGTTTATCCCTAGCTATAAAACCTAAGAGTTTTCTCTTAAAAGAAATCAGCCTGAGAATCAAAGTGTATTTCTACCCTTTCTCAATCTGGAGGGACTCATTCGTATGAGCTTTTTAGCGGCAGAAACTGTTAGGCTGGTCACAGGGTGCGAGGGTTTCTTTGAAATCTCTGCAGCTGTGACTCCTTGGAGAATTGGGGATGGGAGCTTATTTTTAGTCCTGGTCTAGATTTTCATTGATCTGGATTGTAAGTGTGGCAGCAAATGAAAGAAGCATTAACGCTCTGTATTCAAGAGTGGGGAGTGATCCAGGGGCATTAAATTCTCAGCATCCTGACCACAGCCCAATTTGTAACATTAAAAGTACATTTGGATGCTGTGAATTTGGCAGATGTGTCAAGTGTCCATAAAATACTTAGTAGAGGGCAGCTTTCTGATGTGAGTAATAACAGCCAATTGAAATATATATTGGCTAGAATCAAATAAAACTAGCACGTTTCTAGCACAGCACCAGTGAGCATATGGAAACTATCGAGGTATTTTAACCATTACTGGGGACAGAACGGTGTTAATTCAGTTAGTCCTTGAGCTCGGGGTTTCCCAAACAAACAAACTTCCTCTGAAAATTAGCTTTTTTCGCTCATTCAGAGACATTTTGTAGTACTACACTGCCCTCCTTCAACTCCTCTATTTGCATATTTCCAAATACTTGCCAATTTGCTTGCACAAGATTCCTGAGAGGAGAAATAAAGAGGTGTTTAGAAATCAACACACCCACTGATGAGATACCGTGGCCGGATGGAGTGATGTGACAGCCCCGTACCTGGGCTGGGGGGGACGGAGGAGGCTCTGTCTGTCTGTAGCAGCTGGGGGGATGCAGGGAGACCAGTTGAAATTCACCAAATTGGTTTTTTTGGCTTGAGTATTGTTGCTAGTGCTGGTTTTGTGTGTGTTATTGCCGGTCTGGTACCGTAAATGGCTGGAACATAACCTTTTAAATGATGCATCGCTTCAAATTCTAATGAATTAGATGTGATCTTGTCCTACCTCTCACTTGAGTTATTTTCTTTGCTCCTTTTGCTGCTTGGAAGATCTCATGTAAAAAGGGTGACACAAGTGATGATGTGCAGACTGACCTTAGAAGCTGCTTGGGATTATTCCAAGCAGAGCTATTTTTTAGGAGGTCTTTTTCGCAGTGATTCATGGTTTAACTCTGCTCCCTATTGTGTTATACTGGTGCATTTGGACTCTTTTCCTGTTGCATCACAAGGTGAAGAAGGTTGAAGAGCTGTAGCTGATTCATGTGCTGCGTTTTTCCCTCCGGTTTTGGAGAATTTGATGCAAACTCACATCAGCCCAGCTTACCTGGGGTCTGGCTGCGTGCTCAGAGCTGGGTCTTCCAAATCCCACGTGTGGCTTCTCCCTCTCCTGTGTTTCATCTCTGCTGTTAACACACAAGCAGGGGAGCTTCCAGTGCTTAAATACATGCTGGCTGAGAAACGGAGGTGGCTAAAAATGCATCAGGGCCTTAAACTAGGAGATCCCTTGATGTTTTCCCTTCCAAGAGCTGTGCTTTGGGTCCCCACTTCTTAGGGTGCTGGGGCTGTACCTCCCCTGGTGCTACTCTTGGAGTTGGGCAGTGCCTGTAGAGGCACCCTGCCATCGTGTCCTGCCATCATGTCCTACTGGCACTCGCTTCCCTCTTGCACCCAGGATGTGCTCCCAAACCCAGGCTGGGACAGAGGATGGGACACCCTACACCGGAGGAACGCGATACGCAGCCGAAGCCCGCCTTGTATCGAGCGCTCCCTCTGGAATCTCTCCCTCCATTGCTGGTCCTGCCCTCTTTACTAAATTTACTCTTGTCACAGCAGGTCGGGGACCCCGGGGACAAACATCACAGGAAAAGCCTGGATGAGGCTGTGGCTGTGGTTCAGAGGCTGGTGACCAATGGCCCTGCCTCTCTCAGGCAGGCGAGCCCTCTCTGTGGCTGCCTGGTGTTCGGGGACCTCAGAGGTTGCATAAAGTTTAATAAATAATGCTGATGGGTTAATTGTAGCTTGCAGGCTCAGTTGTTGATTGGAGTCATACGGTGTTTTTCCAGTACGTCGCAACCTTAATTTCAACATCCTTGTTTCGTATAACCACAACAGATTATGTAGCCTCTTTATTTATTCCTGGTCCTCTGCCCCTGAAATGAACTGCTATTGTAGGAAAGGAAACTCCTTAACTTTTGTAGGCCGTTTGGGGGTGTGTACATTTACATGTTTCCCAGTTCTACTGGCGAAGAAACCAATAAATTAGTAACTGCAAGGTGAGCCCTGCATTGAGCCACGGACGTAAAGTCACTGGTCGTTCATCATGTAAAACAGTTATTCTGGACTAAAACCAATTCCTATTCTCTTGATACTGTTTTGGTTTTAGAATTTCTGTCCAAAACAAACCATCTATTAATATAATACTAAAAAAAGCAGTAAGAAAATGCGTTTAAAATTCACAACTCACTGTCTTCATGGGAGCAGAGTGGGAAGGGAAAGGCATTCTCTGCAATACCAGAGTGTAGCCTTTAACGTGGCTGTGGTTTCCCCTCTCCCATTTTACAGATGAAATACTAATCGTTAGCTACATTAATAAATTTCTATATTACACCTTGAATATCAGCCCTACTTTCCCACCCTAGATAGTGGTTTATTATCGCTTAATAATAAACACCGTTTATCAAATATGAAGTGGTTTCTTAAAATTCAAGTTTGTATTTCTTTGCTTTTGCTCTTTATGGTGACAAGGAAGGTGATTTTTCTCTGTTATTGGTTAGTTTTCTTTATTTCCTTCCTCCGTGTGCAGTTTTTTTACTTTCAGCTGCTGCAGTTGGGATATTAACAGCCAAAAAGGTTTCGTTGGTTCTTTAAAAGGAACCATAAGTGCGTTTAATTGTGGGCTTTGTGCAAGAAGTAACACTTTTAATTCGGTTCTGAACTTCCCATCAGCTCCACCTGAGTTAAAGAAATAGGCTTAAAGAAATAGGTTTTCATGCAGTGTTATTTTCAGGAAACCTTATGTATGTTTGAAGAAATGTCTTCATCTCTAAATGTAAATTATATAAAAAAGAAGCACGTTGATGAATTAGTGTGTTCTGACTCAAATAAGGAATGTGCAGCTTTTTTTAGGAGAGTAGTGAAAGATTTATGCTTTAATGGCCAAGCAAATATTTGGAAGCAAGTTTTAAGAAAAGAAACGAGTGTTTGTGATCCCTTCTTTCTGATTTACTCAAGTCTTTTAAGTTTGCTGTTGAGTTCTGTGGTTTTGGTTGGATTTTTTTAACAGTTATGGAAACGTATCCCCTTCTCTAAGAGGTGTGATACAGAACTTGAGCAGAACAGCAGCTGCTGGTTGTCCTCTCCCTCATATTATTCTTCACAGCAGTGGGAGACCACAGTTCTTTAATTCATCAGACAGGAGCAAAGCCCGTGTTGTCTCACTCATGTTTTCCCAGAGTCTGTAAGGAGGAAAAAGCTACACGTGTCAGAAGCAGGTGATGACACCAGTTCACCTTATTCTTGGCAATTTGGCATAAGAGATAAAAAATCCCCATTTCATTTTGGTCGGTGTTCCAGGGGTGGATTTTAGGTGGAGAGTTTGCTGCGTGTGCTGGTTTCCACCGAGTGCAGGGCAGTGAGCAGCAGGAATGTGTTCTTCAGGTGTAAATCAGTTTCCAGTAAATAGTCTCTGCTGGTTTTTGTCACAATATTATGTGACAACATATTGTGACCTGTTAGAAATAGATGGAGTGTGGTTTCTTAATAGCAAAAGAGAAACTGCAGATATGTGGGCAGCTAGAAATCCTTGTTTGGGCCATTACTTGATAAATTGTGGGCAGTAACATTGGAAAAGGTTCCTGTGTTGAAGCAGGTGATATTCTGTCTCATGAGGAAAACCGAGAAGACAATTTTCCCTTTGTGGATTTTAGTGTAAAACCTGTAAGAACTGAGATGGAAATCCTCACTCACGGTATTGTTTGCTCTGAACTTGGTTGCTGAAGGCTGCTGTGAACAAATGGCTTTGAGTTGTGTATTGGTGCTTAAAATAGGAACTCCAGTGCTCTCTTCCTTGGAGAGCAGGTTAGAGATGCCACCCAAAGGTGAAAGGATTGTGGTGGGTGGCTGGAGGAGTTCACCTTGGCACTCATGCCAAGCAGAGCTGCTGTGGCTGTTGTCTGAGCCTGCATCTGAAAAATTAGCCTTAGGAGAGGGAATGGGCTCAGAGATGTGTCTTGGAAGCGAGTCTAGGGCTGGTTGGGAATTTGGGGTGGTCCTGCTGCCTGTCAGTGTTGCTGTGTTGTGCTGTGGGGTGTGTAGGACCTCCCAGCTCCTTATGGCTGATCCTCCATGCTTTCCCTCCCAGTGGTTTGTGAGAGTGAGATCCTAAGTTGGCTTGAGATGATCACAAGATTTGTGAGATTGTCTTGGCTTTGGGTACGAAGGAGGCTAACAGCTCTTTTCAGAGAATCTTTTTGTTGGCTGGCTAAATCCTCATCTCTTCTTCTGGAGTATTCAGCAGCTCTGACTTCCCTAGGATCGTGCAGAGAAATTCACATTTAACATTAGTGCTGAAGCAAAGGGAAACATCCCAACTGGCATCTGTGAGGAATTTCTGGTTGACTTATTTTTATTTTTTTTTAACAGACCCATCCAAATCTCAGAATATGCAGGACAGTTGCTGCTTAATAGCCCACTTGAGTAACGTGCTGCAGCCATGGACTGGGACTGACTACAGAGACTGTAGTTAAATACGTTGAAAGGAGCGTTCTTTGGTTTGCACTTAATCCACGTGCCTTTAAATGGAAGAGAAAACTTTATTCTGAAAGGGGGCTTGGCTGGAGTTGGATGGAGGAAGTTGGTGGTGTTTTTTCTGATATAGTCGTCCCTGCAGCACATTTGAGTGCTCATTTCCCTGATTGAACATGCTATATGTTAGCTGTGTGACACTAATAGATAAAGTGTTTGCTTTCACATGATTCAGAAGATATTTCAGAGGAGACTTTTTCCCCCCCTCTGGAAAATGAATTATAAAACGTTTCCAACTTTTCTACTTTTATTATAATGCAGCTATGTTCCAGCAAAAGCTCCTGGCAGATAGTTTGCTCATACATTTCCAAATGAAGATGTGTTAAATTTATTTGCTGAAGGAGCTTGTAGCTTGTGCCGTAACCTTGGTCATGGGACTGGATATAAAACCAGAGGGATAGAAGCCCACTTAACAGCGGGAAACAAAGTGGAGCTGGAGCTGGAAATGTTATCAGACTGGGAAGGCAAAACGTGTTGAATTACTTCAGAAGTCAGATTTTGGACATGTGATTTTTGGACATGTGGCTTCGCTCATTGAATCCACGTGTGGCTCACACTGGTGGTGTGGGGTCAGGGTGCACCATGGTTGTATAAAGGGGGCCAGATGCCCCAAGAAGCTGGCAGTAAAATAGCACAAAAATCCAGGTGAGGTCAGTTTCCTGTGCTCGATCCTCTGTACCTTCTGCTAAACCCATGTCCTCTTTTCTGTGCCTTCCTGCAGGTGGGAGGGAGGCTGAGCTGCCCACACCAATGGAATCAGCAAAATATGTATCGTGTTTTCCAACAGAATAATATCCTGCTTATTCAGTGAGGGGTTCAGGCAAGCACTCAGTGTTCCATATATAACGTTGTGTATTTTTTATTTAGAATTAATGATGACCATAGAGGTTTTGTGAAGGTTTTGTTTTCCTGCTCTAAATACATATTGATCGGGAGTACGTTCTATACCTTTTTCCACACTTAGTGCTTTGAAATTTATTGCAGTAACCTTAAACCTAATCATAGTTCGTATTACAGAGGTGCTTTCATAGAATATCTCAATCAGATTTTCCCAGAGTGTTATTGCAAAATGTATGCTGCAACCCTGGTCCACTCAAGTTAAAAATCCCAATGTGGTACATTGACTTTTGATGTGCTGACCATATTTTCTTTGTAAGAAAACCTTTTGATGTGCTGACCATATTTTCTTTGTAAGAAAACAGCTCCCCTCCACTGCTCCAGCCCAGGGGCTGTAGGCCACAACTCTGTCTTTCTGAGGAGGTGAAAACTGAACACAAGTTTTCTTTTCACTCTGACCTTGTTTCTTTTCCAGGCCCTGGAAGAAGCCCAGAAAGCCATTCAACAGCTCTTTGGGAAAATTAAGGATATTAAAGACAAAGCTGAAAAATCCGAACAAATGGTGAGCAGAGGTTTCTTTCTAGCCTTTGACAGGGAGGTGGACACTGACTTTTGCTTCCATTTCTTGTTAAGAAGAGAATGTTTTTGTGTTTGGTCCTGGTGACTGGTTGGTAATTTGCTGTCAGCCACGTGTTGAACCTTGTCCTTGTGTTGACATGGCTGTAGAGCTACCATGCTTGTAGTCCTGAAGAGAGGAGAAAGGCCTTCTTATCTCCTTAAAATTTTGTTGCTGTGGCTTGATATTTAACCAGACTTTCTTTTTTTTATTTTTTTTTTATTTGCTAGGTTAAAGAAATCACACGGGATATCAAGCAGCTGGATCATGCCAAGCGTCATCTGACCACCTCCATCACCACCCTCAATCACCTGCACATGCTGGCGGGGGGTGTGGATTCCCTGGAGTAAGTGTGTGGATAGATTTCTAGTGGTGCTTTGACACCACTGCAGAGTGCTTAAGTTTGGTGCAGTCTGTAACAGCTGCTTGTTTTTCAGGGGGGAACTTTAAGCTTAATAGGTTGAGGTCTTGATTTTTGCTGGCGGATCCTTTCTGTGCTGCTCTGGGTGACCTGCAGCCCTTGTTGCTGTATTTAAGGGCTTGCCACATTGATTGGTTGAATTGCTGTGTTGATCCTTGGTGATAAGGAATGAGTCTGGCTTCATTAAAGAGTAAGGCAGCCTGTGCAGTCAGGTGTCCTCGTTAGCAATGTGCTTTTCAAGGATTTGGGGTGATTTTTATCAGTCTCGTGTCTTAAACTGGAATGAGATCTCTTTTTCGGGAAGGTCTATTCTAGTTCTGAGCATGAGTTCAAAGAAGCCTTACAGCTTGTACTGTGTATGAAGTGGGGTTAAATGTTTCTAATAATCCTTTGTGGGTTTTTTGATGTGCTTGAGGAACACACAGAGAAGGGAAATCCATTTTTTTACATACACATCTGTGAAGTTGCAAGACCCAGGCACAGCCTGTTCTTGGACTGTAGCAGATTTTGCACGAACACTGGGTTGTTAAATGTTCAGAATTAAATTTTACTTAAGCTGCTCTCTCCATTGGAATGATCCTAAAGGATAAAATAAAGATAAATAAATTTAATCTTTTTTTTCCTGTCAGTTCCCTGTGAAAGTTACTAACAAGGCTAATAGCTTTTCAGCATAATGATTCTCCTCCCTGTGAAGCTTTAACTCACACTTTGTGTGTGATGACGAATGGCTCAACTCAGGTCGTTACAGTGAAATAACAGTTATGGCCTCCGGACCCCTACTGGGAAGCGGATGCATTCAGTAGTTTACATGTTCTTTGCCAAGTGTTGCTTTTGACATTTATGTTTTTTGAAGCATTGTTAGATGTGTGCCGGATCGGTTTATTTTAGCATCAGTTAAGTGAAATTTTAATGCTGCATTGGAATGTTAATGAAGAGTTGTGTATTTTAGAAAAATAAATGTGATTGGGGACCGGCATGACCCAGTGGGGATGAGGTAACCTCTGGAATTGCCACCCAGGGTTTTCATTGAACCTGTCTTTGTAAATCTTTAATTTCCTTTCCAGGGCTATGACCAGGAGGAGACAATATGGGGAAGTTGCCAACCTTCTCCAAGGTGTCGTGAATGTGTTAGAGCACTTCAACAAATACATGGGGATTCCTCAGATTCGACAGCTTTCCGAGAGGTAAAATGCTCAAACCCTGAGCACTCACATGCCTGCTGGGAGGGAAGGTTAGAAAATGCATTAGACAAGATCAGTTTCTCAAGGATATAAAGGCTGGACGTGCTCCTTTGAGCTTCTTTCCAGCCAAAACAAACAGGTTCAGATTGGACACAGTTTGCTCAAATCTGGATCAGCCTATTCTATTAAATAACAGTTAATCAGTACGGCTGTAATTCATGAATCATCTGCGCTGCTTATTGACTGGCTGTTATTTTATCTTACCTGGAGTAATCTATGGAAGTGTAGATTGTTTTATGTGATCTTCGTGTGCAGGTGTTTGTGGTGAACCCTGAGGTGATGCTTTCTCCTGCTTTCTTTAACCTCAGTGATGCAGTTCAGCAGCCTGGCCTGGTGACATTAACATCGTGGTGCTTGGGGCCCCTTTCTGCCCAGGCAGGTGCCTCACTGCTGTCAAACTGCGGAGCTGCCCAAGGGTTTCAGCAGCCAGGGTTTCTTTTTGTGTGTTTCCCAAACGCAGTTATTCTGAGCACCTTGAATTTCTTCTGCCAAAACCTGCTCCCATTACCCAGTTCTGCTGAGATTTGAGGCTTATAGCAAATCTTCCCAAAATTACACATAGAACACCTGACTGCTCTAAACATTTATGCTGAGCTTGTATAGTCTTGATTTTTCTAATGTGAAGTTACACATTTAGATTTGGTGAGTTTTGGTGTGGCTCCAACAGCAAGTGCTCACCGTTCCCAGCAGTCGAAGGCGAAGGCTTGGTGGTGGCTAAGGCACCAGATCTCACAGGGTCTTGGCTTCGTTTGGGACGTGACAGCTGGGTGTTGAAGGAACGAGGCCCTCCCTGTTCTGGGGGCCATTTCTGTCCCTGGCCAAAACTGCTCTTCCAGCTTTACACCAGGCTTCATTTCTCCTACATCACACACATGGTGTTTGCTTAACAGCTTGTAGTAGTGCTGAGCACAGCTCAGAGGTGAAAAAAGCCTATTAACATTAGGGATGAACCTTCTTAATGATACAAGCACACCTGACAGTGGTTTTTTTCAGTGTGAAAATTGAAAATCTATCAGCACCATCCTCTTGATGCCTGAGATGACTTTACTCCTAACAGAGGTACTTGAAGGAGCCTTCCAGGCACACTAATTAATTTTTTGGTAACTCTCTTTGCTAAGACAGCAGCTGGCTGCCTGTGCTGTTTAGTGATAGAAACAGTGTTTGAGTGATTTGTTTGTAATATTTTCATGTAAATCTGTTGGACTTTCCTTACGGTATAGATACCTCTTCCAGAAAATCCAGATGGAATCCATGAAACGAAGCAAAATTAAAATCCACCCTAAATCGAGAGAGAGAGAGAGAGAGAGAGATGGGGCCTTGTTTTAACAAAGCATTTGACCATTTGCTTAAATGAGCATGAACATTAAGGAAATACAAACATATGTCAGTGCTTGTCTGAATTTAGGCAGTTGTCTTTTCCAACCCCATGCTCAGAAAGATGATTCGCTTTGTTTTCTTCCGGCGTGGTAATGCCCTTGGGCAGAAACCAGCTGTCATTGGCCATTTTAAGGCCAAATATAATTTAAGCCTTCATCCAGAATTCTGCCTGGTTTTCCCTTTCTGATGGATGATTATTTAATACTTTTGTAGTTGTTCATAATTACAGAAAACAATTCATGCTGCTGCTAAAAGGCACGGTGGTTTTGAGTCACGCCAGAAAGACTGGCAAGGACATGGAGGAAAACTTCTTTTGTTTTATTCTCCCTTCAAGATAAGGATCTGAAAAGCTCGAGAAAGTCTGGTCATCCTATTTTTAGAATCGCCTCGGCAGGGTTTTTCCTTCCAGTGTTTACACAGGGAGAGTTGCACCATCTGGTAGCGATAGAAGCGGCTTCTTGCGGGGCGAAAGGAGAGCTGCACCCAGGGTGCTTGACATCCAGGCACAAAGCACTGCAGGGAGGTCTAGGCAGGGCAACACCTGCTTTGGAGTTTGACTACACGTGTACATATTAGGGTCCAATTTGGAGTTGACTTTTCTCTCTCTCTCTGCTTGGAAATAGCTTTGTGCTTCATGGAACATCAAAGGAAGTTTGCCTGGCTTCTCGCAGTGCTGGTTTTAGCTGTGAAATTGCTGGGGTTTGATATCTCATGAATTTCATTTAATGGGGCAAGCGAAGCCTCTTGGATGTTTCCAAAAGCAAGAAATGCTTTAGTAGATGTTGGCACAGACCTGTGACAGTAACCAAAGTCTATTATATACAATAAGTCTATTATGTACACTGCTAAACGAGCAGATTCTGTTGCTTTCTTTAATAGAGAGCCTCTCTTTCTTGGAGTGAATGGAGTGAAGCCAAATATGAATGGGAAACCATGGGAAGGAGAAGTGCCTGCTTGGCATTGTTGGATGTGCTCTTTGTCATGGGGTGTTCAATTTAGGTTCCTGCTCCTAGATGCTGTGAAAACTAATGATGTGGTTTTAATGTCACTTTCCACCTGTTCTGTCCCTTTGAAAATAACCAAACAAAATCCCACTGTAAGTATTCATTGGAAACCTGACTGAACTCTTAATTGGCTTCTTATGTTGATCTGGTTGAGTGTTGATATAAAAAATGTCACAACCCACATCCAAATATAAATGTTTTCCTAATCTTGTGTCTAAACCAGCTTCTTATACAGTGCATTGGAAGTTGTTTGCTGTAGTAAATAGCAGTATTTTGTTATCTCTCTCAATCCTCTTCTGTTTTCTGTCTGTGGAGGGAGCCTACAATTAGTGGTCACAAACCCACCCATGAAAGTGGTCGAGAAAGCTTAGCAGATAGTGGAAAAAAGCCTGGAAAGTATTTAGGAGAAAGACGATTACAAATTTGCCACATAAAAACAGGCTAGCTCAGCCCCTTTTTATCTCAGCAAGCTGCCAGGCGTAGTTTAAGATTTCTGGTAGCTTTGGCTAAAGGAATTGCGGTTTCTAGTAATTTAATGTCATTTGAAACATAACAGTGGGTTTTCTTGTTTTTATTTTTTTAAAGGCGGGGGAATCAGAGAACAAAAGCCACTAATAATAAAACAAAAGTTAGAGAAACAAAATTCACTAATATTCTTGTAACCAAAGGTTTTGGCATGTGTAAGCAGCCCCAGGAAAAGGCAATTCCCTGCTGCAGTGAGCCAGGATGGGGAGTGAATCTCATCAGGGAAAGATTTCCTTATCAAACCGACATGAGAAGAGATGCTAAATCTGTTATCAGCTCTAATACACATGCAGAAATTGTCCTTCAGCAGTGAATGTGAGTGAAGCCAGCCATAGGACCAAGGCTTTTACCACTGCAGTTTCCATTGCATTAATTTTATCCTGAATTATTGAAAGGGCTCACACTTTCCATGGGGAGCAACAATCTCTAGTGGCTAAAGCAAGTGCTTTCCTGTGGTCTCCACCTAAAGCAATCACTCTGTAAGGAGATGGCATAAAGGTTTTCATTGTTTCTGGGTCCGTGCTTGTGGAAAAAAAGAATTGTACATGTCTGTGTGTGTGTGTGCATATAAAGAGCAACAGTTACTGGGAAGGCAGTGAGGCTCCCCATCAGTGCTCACACATACCTAAACCTTTGGCTACTTTGATGTCTCTGACCTATCTCTATCTTACAAAATATGAAGTGGGGAAAAAATAGGCTAAAACTCATTTTCCTTGTTTGCTTTTGAGAGATTTTTGTAAACAGGACAGATTAAAAAAAAAAGAAATAAATACATTTTTAGCATCCCAATTGAGCAAGGCGGTCCTGCAAGTTTCTGAATTGAAGGATATGACAATCCCCGTTAGGACTGTCCTTAAGTACTTTTCTGAATCACAGCCTAAACCAACAAAGCCCGCAGACAGGGCTTTTAGCTGCTTGACAGTGCCTCTTTTAAATTTGTTGAGTCTTTAGGAATCTGGCTGCTGCTTTTAGTGCCTCTCCTGTGCTTGTGCTGCAGCTGCTGTCACATGGGAAGGTCCCTGTAGCCGATCCTAAGGATAGAAGTGCCACGGTTAATATTTCCAGTTGTTTATACAAACTCATTCATTTCTGTGACCCTTGATGCCAAACATTTCTTGTTTCTTGATTATTCAAAAGATAAAATTTTTCAATCCGTGCTTAGTGTCTTTTTCCTACTTTTTTTTTTCTCCTAGTTTTTCTTAAGGACCAAAGGACTTGGTTCTGTGGTGCTTTT
Organism: Scolopax mira; assembly: GCA_004320125.1. Classification (NCBI taxonomy): domain Eukaryota; kingdom Metazoa; phylum Chordata; class Aves; order Charadriiformes; family Scolopacidae; genus Scolopax; species Scolopax mira. The sequence continues at coordinate 27,811 of BJBW01004074.1, read as the reverse complement.
TCACATGAATTCCTAGGACTTACCTGTGCAATTTAAGCAGGATTATATCTGTAGTTGTGGCTGCTGGTCTGGGTTCCTCCTTAATGCTTACATTTCCCATTTCTTCTATTTCAACATATTGGTTGTATTCCTCATTTCGCAGTTCTGAAGGTGTTAACGGGGGATCTACACCTGGATGAGTAGAGGAGTTTCTAAACATTCCTGTGAAACAGCAAGCTTAAGTGAGAATTATGTTTGACACTGCAGGCAGGAAACTTTTCCACCAAAATCCCCATAAATAAATCCTGGATAAGGTAGTCATACGTACAGTTAAATCACAGATATAAAGTTGTATTTCAACCATCGCTTTTAAAGGACTAGAATATTCTGCATTAAAGAATTCAGCTTGCTCTCCAGCGCCAGGACATCTTGTAGTATTTCACTACTAATGGACCTCAAATGGGAAGATTAAAGCAGCAGATCATTCCTTGATAAGGTTGAGGAGTCTTAAACAACAACAAAAAAAATCCAAAGCCTTCTCCCCACAGTCTGAACAAACATTTTCATAGGAATTAATGTAGCCACTCTTTCTAACATATCAATCTCAGTGGAAAAATCCACTGCTTTGAATGATCAGTTCAGACCTTAAAACGTTTCCAGTATAATAAAAAGTGATGGAAGAATTCAAGGGCTGCAGAGGGATATAAGTGCCTGACTGTTTGTTTTGGCTCCTCCTAGTATGTGTAGGCATTTCCATTTCCCTAGAAGTATCAATTAAGCTGTATTGACTTTTATTTCTGGAAATTGGAAGCTTTATTCTCTCAGCTAAATAAAGAGCAGGATTGTGGTTTGTACAAAACTTTTTCACCCATTTTCATACCTTTGCTCTTTTATGCTTCTTAAGACATAGAGGATTTATGGGATAAAACTGCAGCCAGCAGTATTCACATGGATGCATTTAAAAGTAGGTCAGTGCACCTGGAACTGTGAGAGGTTCGTGGTGGAGATTGAGACATTGTGCAGCTTTTTATGTATGTTGGAAACATACTTTGTTGAAATGTGATCAACATACACAAATGTAAAGATAATTTGATCACAATGGCATGAAAGGAACCCTGCTGATTTCTCAGCTGATTAACTGGCCCTTATTAAAATGCTAAATTGCATCAGGGAAAGAGCATCTTGGATGTGTCCTGCTACAGCTCAGGGATCGATGCTGTAGAGCTGGAGTTGGCATCCTGGTGTCATTCAAGGAGCAAATGCTCTCCCAGTTTTGACTCCCACAGGTTTTCTTAATGTGGATGTTTTTCTTTAGCACACTTTTTTGTCCCTTAAAACCCTTTGTGTAACTGTTAGCATTTTATTCACTTTGTAGTAACGTTTGCAGACAACAAACCAAAGGAGTTGTACCACCAACAAAACCCTTGCTCCCTCTGTCTTCCTCAGGGTGAAGGCGGCACAGAATGAGCTGGGACAGCAGATCCTGGCTGACTTTGAGGAAGCCTTTCCTTCTCAAGGTACAAAGGTAAAGCTCTTACTTCTCCTCCTCCCGTTGAGAAGTATTGCTGAAAACTATTTGGCGATGTTTTAAATCTCATTTTACATCTAGATTTGATCTCTCTCTGTTTCAGGAGTTATTTTAGAAAACAGACCAGTTTCCCAAGCTGTAGGGTACTGGGTATATTTCTCACTGTTTCTATCGAGTGAATGTAGGGGGGAAATGCCACCCTTCCTCTGTCACATCTACTGCAGCAAGGTCTGTGAGGCACTTGAGGAAAGCCCCAAGCAATTCATGCATGGCCCTGTAGACAGAGTGGGGTTCCCTCCACGTCTCACCCAGGTCACTGCTAATTTGCTGGACTCAAACGGTTCATACTTTGTTTTGGGAAAGCCAAGCACAGGCTGTCTGTTGACATGCTGCCACCAACTTTGTCTCTGGTTTACTCAGCATAGATACAAATCTGGGCTAGGGCTAAGGCACCAAATGTGTTTCCCCAAAATTATGCATCCAAATGTTTGCAAACAGCGCGGGGGGGTAGGTGTCAATTTGAATTTATTTCAAAGAAAACACTAGCTCTGTCTTCCAGCATACCAGCTCTGCTGGTTTCTTCATAAAACTAGCAAGTACAGAAAGGAGAAAACTATTTGGAACAGATCCTTGGTGAAGGGAAAATCTCTGTGCACATGCCATAGCTTCAAAAGTGGTGGTTTTTTTAGATGCTTCTAAATTTTCTGACTCTTCCACTAACATCATGATATGCCAATACAGACCAGGAGATGCTAATTTAAGTGTTGCAAGTTGATCATCTCTAGAGTCCTTTTTTCCCTCATTAATTTGGCCTTCAGTTTTGCAGAAAAGGGCCTTTGCAGTTTTGCTTGTCCCGCTTATCAGCCACTTCCTTCGAATATCTAGGCTGATTCAGGGCTTTGCAGAAACGATGGGACAAGGGTTCTTTCTGTAGATGGAGTTGGCTGTTCTTCTGTGGTAGGGACCTTCCTGGCTGTTGAGCTTCAGAACAACTTTATAGCCAGTGAAATGGAAGGAGCTCAGTTTTCATTCAGCAGAAGAAAGATGCCTAAGTGATAATAAAGAACAGCAGCAGAAACATCAAAGCCAGAATGATAGCAGGAAAGGGTAAAAACAAGATAACCAGGATGCAGTACAGTTTACAGTCACCCATTCAGCTATTTAACTTCAAATTGTTTATTCCTTTTTATTTTGATAGAGGCCTGGTGGACCCAGCAATGTCCTACGTGATGCGTGTCTGGTCGCCAATGTCCTGGATCCCAGAATCAAACAGGAAATCATCAAGAAATTTATTAAACAACACCTCTCAGAGTATCTGGTCCTTTTCCAGGAAAACCAAGATGTAAGGGAAACTTAGCAAGCTACATTTGGGTTTTGCATTTTGCTCTGCTGGTGTTCACAGGTTCTGGTGGTGAAGTATTTTTCACCCGAGGGTTCTGAAACGGTGACTTGTGGATGTGCTGTGGGCTGGCCAGTGAGTTGGGAGGCAATATCATCTCTGCCAGGCTGAATTCCTCCCGCCTGAGACCTCAGTTGTGTAGATCAGCACTGGAAATGTTTTTCCTTCCTATAGTGAAGAAATAAATTCAACTTCAATACGCTTTCTGCCCTGTAAAGGGTTGAAAATTTAAAGTCTGAAAATTGCAAACCCAAAACTTTGAGAAACCATACCACCTCACCCCAAGAAAATAAAAACCCCAAATACTTAAAAAAGCAGGGAGCGGGGTGAGAATTTTCAGGAAGTGAATTAATCTTTGTAGCTAATTTTTAAACTTCAGCTCTTGATGCTAACAGCTTTTTTAAACATTACTGTAATCATCTTGGATTTGGAAAAAAACCCAACCAAACAAACAAAAAACAAAACCAGCTTTGGATCGAAATGTTTTTTAACAATTTTGAAATTTTAAGTTTGTGACAAAGAGAAGAAAAAGGCTAAAATGCTTCTTTTTAAACAGCATTTTTCCATTGATGTTTTTTGGATTAATCTTTCTGCTTTTTGACCAGAAAGCACTAATATTGAGGAGGAAAAAAAGCCCATCCTGCTCATGTTGTAAGAATTGCTGTAGAAGTTTGTGAGTCCACAGTCCCCAGACTGTGTGAAAACAGACTGAAAGTGAGAATCCAGGAATTGCTGTGTTCTCATCCCAATGTTGACTTTAATTTCTCTGTCTGTGAAACAAAGAGGGTGGGATCAAATGAATTATTACTGGATTGAGTTTTCAATAGCGCCTACGTGATCTAGGAGTGCTGTTATCCTCATTTTCACCAGAACTTGCTCCCTTAAATTGGCACAAGATAGGGCTTTCAGTCTGGCATGCGTTTAAGCCCTGTGAAGAATGACTGTTAGCGTTCACACTATTATTAATAGTGGTCAAGTTGACTTTGATCGATAGCCCAAGCTGCTCTGCGAAACTGTAGCAGCATAGTTAAGCAGTCAGGCTGAATATTAGCAGCTGCTGCTGGTAAAGGTGATGTTCTCCATCTTCTTTCAGGTGGCCTGGCTCGATAAGATCGACAGGCGCTACGCCTGGATAAAGCGTCAGCTGGTGGACTACGAGGAGAAGTACGGGCGCATGTTCCCCCAGGAGTGGTGCATGACAGAGCGCATCGCGGTGGAGTTCTGCCACGTCACGAGGTGAGCCTCTGGGGAGTCACCTTCTGTAAAACAAAAGGGTGGCTTGTCTTTTCCCAAATTGTTCACATATCCACAGGACTTTAAAGGCAGTCTTAATATCCATACGGAATTGCCCATGATTGAAAGTGAGTCAAGAGTGAAAAACCCTGAGAAGCATCACTAAAACTGCGTATACTCTTGAGTGAGGTGATAACAGAGGTAAAAATCAATTATATTAGAGGTTAGGTAAAATAGCATGAGCTGATTATGGTGTGAAGGCTTCAGACTGTGCTCTTTGCCAGCCAGAGGTGGGGCACCAGAGAAAAGTGCCAGCTGGTGTCCCAGTAGCACCATTGCCTTTGTTCTGGGACCCCACGCAGAGACAGTGCGCTTCCCAAAATTTGATAGTGCAGGCCTTCCTGGCTGCAGTAGAGCACTGGGGTGTGAGGAGATGGGGTCCAGTGACCCACAAAGCTCTTAAAAACTATGGTTATGTTTAAAATGCAGTCCATAAAGTGGCTTTATATTAGAAAGCATCTTAGGAATTAGCTCAAATTTTGTGATGGAAGTATCTATAGGGAACAGTGAGTATCTATAGGGAACAGTGAGGGTGACGGAGCCCTGGAACAGGCTGCCCAGGGAGGTCGTGGAGTCCCCTTCTTTGGAGGTTTTCAAGACCTCCAGGATGCAGTCCTGAGTGACATGCTCTAGCTCTGGGCAATCCTGCTTCAGCAGGGGAGTTGGACTGGATGATCTCTACGGTCCCTTCCAACTCTAAAAATTCAGTGAAATTCAGTGAACAGACTGAATTACAATCTTAAGGTTTCAGATCTATCTTTTTCTAGAAAATCACATTTGGGGTTTTTTTTGTTTTGTTTTCACCCTCTCTCTTTCAGGACAGAGCTTTCCAAGATAATGCGCACAAGAGCAAAGGAGATTGAAGTGAAATTGCTTTTGTTCGCAATTCAGAGGACAACCAACTTTGAAGGACTCCTGGCTAAACGCTTCTCAGGTTGCACTCTGGCTGATGGGACAGTGGTAAGGGGATTTCTAAATAACAACCCTTTAGCCCACAGCTGCTTTGGGAGAAAAAAGCTCCCTCTTGCACATAGACTGGTGATGGGAGACTGCGAAGTGTCACCTGCAGCCTCCCCTTGGGCTGGTCTGTAGAGCGTTTAGTGTGACTGCACTTGGTGGGTTGTAATTGGGAAGGTGATCCTTGATCTTGCAGAGTGTGGTAGAGAGGATGGCACAGGGCTCACGAAGCAGGAAAGGCCGATTGTATACTTTCTTGGTTCTCCTGGCCCCTGTGCTGTTTGCAGCTGAAGCCACATTGCTGTGGAGAACCACAAAGTAATTATGGCAGGGTGACTGCATTATAATGGTTGTTCTCTGTGTGTTGATGACACGTTGTAACTAAAAGTCCCTTCTTCTCTTCATTTCTAGTTACCACATGTTCACCGCATGGTACCAGCCTTCAGTCCCACATTGTTTGTTGTGTTAGTCTTACTCCCAGGGGCGTTGGTAGCTTCTACTTTGCTGTGTCTCACTCTGTAGATGATAAAGGCAGTGCCAAGAGAAACAGCTCAGTGAATATCTCTGGGGTCATCTCTGGGCTTTTTTCTGCCTGAAATCTCATCCAGGAGCTCTGCCAGCCAAGTGCCCTGGGAGCACAAAGTCCACGTGTGGCTCAGAAGCCACCGGTTTGAGGTCGGTGTCTCTGTCCAGCTGGTGTCTTGAAGCCTACTTGGATGTGATAATCCAGCCTGCAAGGCACGCCTGCTGGACCCACTTATAATTTGCTGTGGATCAGCAGATGCCGCTAATTAAAAAGGGAAGGCCTGTAAGGTTTTCCTCCTGGCTGAATTTAGATCTCTTAAGAATATGGCTTTATTTTTCTGACAAATTTCATGCAAAATTTACAGCTTTAATTACGTTGGCTTCGCTGGGTTGTTACCCATTTGGAGATGGCAGGAACAGAAGCTGTTAGAACTGAGAAAAGCAGAAGGGGAGGGTGTGGCTTGAAATAAAAGAAAACCCTCTCTGTCCCCCTTTTTGAGCTGCCTAAAGGGTATGACACGCTGGCTGTCATCATCTGACCTCTTTTATACACAAAATGAAGGCCATAATTATAAATGGGTATCTGTTGAGTGCACAGTGGGGACAAGCATTTTGGTGGGAGCAGTCAGGCGGGATTTCCTGTGGCTGCAGAATTTTTGGACCTATCACCGTGGGTCCTCCTGGTGGAGCCCATGTGCTTTGGGGTGTGTGGTTTGAGAGGGCAGAAATTTGGCACGATTCGGGCAAGCATGGGGTGCAAGAGTGGGCTGTAAGAGGGAGCTGAAGATGAACCGTGTGGGTGGAACGATGGAGGGGGAACCAGCCTCTGCCCCTGCAGTAGGAGGGATGGGGCTCTAACCATGATGGAGAGGTGCTGCTGGTGCTCTGCAGTCACCTCCGAGAAGATGAAGCTTCTATACGGTGCTTTGAGGGACTTAGTAACACAAAACATGGATGCAGCTATGTGCCAGAGGGGGCAAACCAGTGTGTTCTCAAAGGAGCTTCCTCTCTTTTTAGCAGAAGAAGCCAGAAGTGCCACCTCCCTCCACCAACCCGTTTCTGGAGGATGAAACTGGGACAGAGACAGATGAGATTGTGATCGAGAAAAGCGATACAGACAAAGTAAGTCTTTGAAGTTCTCCAGTTGTCAGTGAGGCAGTTTCTCAGTCAGAATCTCTAGTGGGGCCTAAGCTTGTCCCATCACATCGATTTGAAAGGTTTGTTTTCACAGCAGTTAATTTAGCAGAGTTTTGATCCTCTGTGCAGCACAGAGGCTCCCAGTACGACCATGGTTTGCTCTGGCTGACTTCACTGAAACCAAAGCAATCTTTATTTTAGTTAATAGTGTGGAGACAGTCGCGCCATGTGAGAGTGAGTTGGATTCTGTTCTAGCCCATACAGCAATGGCTCAAATGTAACTACAGGATTCCTGTCAAAGAAAGATGAAGTAGCACAGTAGGATTTTCAGATGCCAGAAGAAGCTCCCACTGCAAACAGTTGCAATTCATATTCTGCTTCATCAGCCACACAAAATAAGTCTGGAGTCACCAGGAAACTCATTGAACTCTCAAGTGCCTGTTTTAGATTTCTCACTCCAAATATGTCACTTCTGGGATTTTTATCTCTGTATTTTCATCCATTACCTCTGCAAAGCTGGCAACACCTACCCACTTGTAAAAGCACTGGGTTTCCAAAGCCCTCTGCAAACATTAAAGGAGTGAATAGTAAATGCAATTGTTTTAATTGGCACCAGTATCAAAGCCTGTAAGCCCCGTATTTTTTACTCTCCAGATGGATGTTTTCTAAGTGTTCAATTGTAAGTTGGATGGGGAAGGTCCTACCCTCTCTTTGTTCCTTGAGTTTACAGCCCTGCAAATGGGGCATTTACAGGTGATGCCCTGATGGATCACCCTAGGACCTGTTCCATGTCCTCGGGGAGTCCATGGGGTGGCAGCTCTCCACCAGCATGGTTTGGTGCACTGCAGTCCCTCCAGATTTTCACACGAGTGGGGCACCCCTCTGCCCACTGAAGAAGTCCTGAAATACAATGATTAGCCAAAGTTTTGCTCTTCCCTTTAAAATGCAACTTGGACAGTTGGTGTTGGCCAGACTTTATCAGTGATCTGGGAGACAAAGATTGGGAACTTGAGGAGATGCCTGTGGGGTATATTTTTTGTGAAGAGCTTGTTTTCCACTGTCTGTGACCGCTGGGGGAAGATTGGCTCTGATGCATAGGGCTGGGCTGAGAGGACATCCTTGGAGAAGGCAGTAGTGTTAGAAGACAAGCAAAGAGATAAATTGCAAAGCCGTTTTAGGCTGTTTAGGCTGATTTTAGTGAACAGTGGAATGTGCTGCCCTGGCCAGAAGCAATTCAGGTGTTTCTGAGAAAGGAACTGCTCTGCTCCCTGTACCTGAGAAGGGTGGTATGAAGCCCATCCATTGAGCTATCGCTTGAAATGCCATTTGTGGTGAGGTTGCCCTCTCTTTCTGGGTAGACCCTGTGTTAATGCTAACAACACAGTGCTGGACTCTGCTGCAACTGCCCTGCAGCTCCCTGTCAGCCAAATGGGAGCTCTGTAGGCTCCAATATTTCAGTTTGAAAGCACCAGCAGCTGGTGGTTAGTGCTGGTGAGTTCATGCTGGAGGTCTCATCTGCTGTTGCTAGCTGGAGAAGGGACAGGAAGAGTTGAAGATGAAGAGTTTTGAGAGGTACAGCTCTTCCAAAGCACTAGCCCTGAAAATTGAAGACACTTGGGAGTGTAAGAGGGAGCACAAGAGTTTTTGGGGGGGGAAATCCACGTTAAAAAAGAACCTCTTTTAGCGATACTAGCAGTCCGATTTAATCTGTTTACTTTGGATAGTAATGAAAGGAAACTGGGCCAGCTGCAGACCTCCTTACTGTGACAACAGTAACCTTTTATTATTTCCATCAAACTCAAGGAGGAAATAGCTTAAACATCTGCAGCTTTTGGACAGGATTGCACACTCAGAAATACGGTTTTGCTGCTACTGTTAAAAGATTTAGGATTCTCTCCACCAGCCATGCTGGGAGCAGCATGATGCAGAGACACACGCGCGCAGAAAACCAGTCCCACACTAGGAGTTGGCTCTTCCAGCCTGGTAAATGGTAAACATCATGAATCTGCAACCTTGTGTTGGCGCTGCCATCCTGGAGACTTGGCAACTGGCAGGTTTCTGTAATTACCACCTATTGTTTTTCTCCCAGCTCTGATGAGCATGTGCATCCGGCAGGAACGGGCAGGCGCTGGCACAGGGGCTGGGGTGGAGAATGCTGCCTGGTGGCTCTTTCCCAAAGCTGTAAAAATTTACATTCTTCAGTCATGCTCTTAGTGAGAAGGTTAATGAAACCAGCCTCATAGAGGTGGTCTGGTCTCCATAAAACCATTTGCTCGCATTAGGTTTGCAGCCATATGTTAGTGGTCATTGTGTCTTTGAGTCTTAATTATTCCTGTGAAATGCGTGCCTTGTCATTCTCTGCTATTTCTGCAAATGACTTAGAGATTATGTCCTTTAGGCTCTCTTGTTTTGCTTTTCTTATGCTAAAAAAAAAAAAAAATCATCTGGAAAAATTCATATCTTCATTGGCTGGGAGCTGATCCTGGCTTTTTGCGGAGAGAAGCAAGAATTCCATTCCAGAGTCGCTGCAACCTTCTTTGCAGGCAGTGAAAAATTGTCAGCGTGCCAGGAAGCAACAAGAAAAGTTGTCTATTGGTAAAAAAAAATAATAATAAAGTCTAGCTGTAGGGCAAAAATGAGCTGAAAGGCCCTGCCCAGGCTGGTTCTTAAATATGCACAAATTCAAGTGTATGAGTAGTCCCGGTGGCTTCAGGGAGATGTACTTGGCCACTGTGTAGAGTGTGGTACTAAACTAAGCTGAGAGTAAACCAGATGACTCCCAAATGGCATATGTGCTTAATGCTCTAAGTGTGATTTTAAAATAGATGTCTTTGCATCCCCAGAAATGTGTTTCACAGTGAAAGCAGTCCCATAATGTTGCTTGTGTAGTTCCAGCTCCTCCGGTAATTACATTCTCTATATCTAAATAAAATTCATCCAGATTGAGGTCTGTAACTTTGAGTTATTAACCTTAATGTTCTAAAATGTAGGGATTTTAAAATGTTGCTTCCAAATAACTGCTGCATTTAATTTCAGAGGTGACTAGTAGAGCCTCGTTAGCGTTCGAAGGGTGCTGAAGGTTTTATTTACAAACTGCATTAAGATGCTTCTACTGAAATCTGTTAGCATGCAGCAGTCTTCTCTTTAAGGATAAGAATATTTTACAAGTGGAAAGATAATTCCTTGGAATACGAACAGCTGTGTACAAGCAAGGGAAGACTTGGACACGCTGACACCGTGTGTACTGTTGACTTCATACCTTTGATTATCTGGCAGTAAATTGGTGTATTGTAATATTTCTAAAGATTTAGATCCCTCTCTGCTGTTGTGTTAGTGTTTCCTCTAGGTCTTACAGGGCAGGTTTGAAACCAACATTCTAAATGTTTTCTTACAGCCAAAGAAGCCAAAGGCCCCTGACAATCCTTTTCATGGCATTGTTTCCAAGTGCTTTGAGCCTCACCTTTATGTGTATATCGAGTCCCAGGACAAGTGAGTAACCAGCCTGCTCTTTTGGGTTTGTTTGCTTTTGAATGTGTGTTACAGTTGGGTTGTTCCAGATTCTAAAGTCAAGCTGCAGAAAATTAATATCTTGAAAGTCTGCTTTCTGATTTTATAAGGAGCCGTGTTCGTGGTTCAAGAAAGTTAGAATGAGTAGGGCCTTTTCTTGGGCAAAAATGAGCGTTCGGAGGGCTGTGGGTGTTGGTTTCATCTGTAATTGCAAAGGCTCGCAGGAACGATGCCCGCTGCCGTTCTGGGGAAGAGGCTTAGTGTTTCAGAAATTGCTTCTGTTGCCTCTGCAGTTCCCGCTGCAGACGTACGCCTTTATTTCATCTCAACGTCTTCCACAAATAGTAGGTTTGCTTTTTCTGTAAAATACTCATGTGGCTTCGTGGCAGAGGAATTTCAAGATTTACTTTATAGAACTAAGTTATTTGAGATCTGTAGATGAAAGCTGCTGCAGATGAGCTGGCTGTAAGATACTGTTATCATCGCTCACAGATTGGGACTTCGTTAGGGGCTTTAATCCCTGGAACCCTTCTTTGTCTTCCTCTTTGACTTGCAGCAAAATAACTGGAATGAAAGGAGCTTTCAGCTTAGAGCTCTCAGAAGTTTTTAGAGCTCTCGCCACACTTTCTTGTGCACCTTGATTCTCACCAGGATTTAAGTAACATCTCTGTAACAACTACAGTGCCCACTGGGAGAGGAGATAGTTGGAGAAGTTCAGTACAGTCTTTTAGTGCAGGTTAGTGGCTGGAAAGGAGAAGGGGCATCTGCCTCATGTAACTCATCTGTCTCTGCCCTTCTGCCTTTCAAGGACTTACACATGAGAGAGTGCGTGACTCGAGGGTCGTGGTGTCCTCGTTTTGTCCAAACTCCGAGATAGCCATCTTCAAAAAGGTTTCCCTGTCAACCTTTTATGCTTAAAAAAGAAATAGTGAAACCTTGCACAATGGTCTGTCGTGCAGGGTTTAGGTTCCACTCTGCAGTATAACAAAGGGAAACAGATATTTCCACCTCCTGCCCTCAGCAAACTGAGCACTGACTTGTTTGAATATTTCTTCCCTTCTCAATGGGGGTCGTTTTAATCCCCGTTTTGGTAATTCTACCCCACTGTGCTCCTAGCCCTTTCAGTTGCCTTTTTTTTCCCTCTCCTTTTCCTTTACAATCCTGAGATGTTTTATATTAGCTTTATAGCCACAGGCTGCAAAGAGTTCAAAGGAAAACTGCCACAGTATTCCCCATGCTGTCCCTGTCTGCCAAAAACTGCTTTCCTTTATAATTTTTCTCTCTTCTTCCCCCTTTGATTGAACTTTTGAGGAATCTGTTGCTGATGTCTGAAAATGAAGAGTTGCTTAGATAATTAATTGTATGTTTGGGCTCTGAATAGTGAAGTGGTGTGACAGTTCTTCATCATTGCCTTCAGTCTTTGGCAGAAAGCAGCCTGGACCTTTTCTCCTGAGAAATTGTTTCCATACCCATTTAAAGAAACACAGTGCCAAAATCTGTAGCAATTTAAGAGGAGACACCTGAAAAGAAGACTTGAAAGATGCTGCTCTCCACCCTTAGCTGCAGTGTAAATATCAGGTTTCTTAACAGCGAAGCAGATTTCATTTCTGCCCCTTTGGGATGTGTGTCTTTAGCTCTTCTTTGTGGTCTGTTGGAGCCACGGGAGCGGACACGTGGGAGTGAAGCTGTTCTGATGGAGTAAAGGAAGGGCTCTGTCAGGGCTGCTGAGAGTCTGCAGAGCCGTGGTTACGGGTGCTAAAATGCACGTGTGTGCCCAGATTGTTTGGAAAACTGGCACTTCGTGGTGTTTGCAGCCAAAAATCCCCAATCTGTGGAAACTATCCTACAAGTGGTCCAGGTGTCTCAGTGTCATTTGCCTTCCCCAACACACAACAGATACCAACTGTTCAGGTCGCTGAACAGACTGACTTACTGAACCCCCTGCTCTTCTCTCATGCTGCTGGGCAGCTGCCTGGTTCCTCTCGTGATTGCCAGAGATGCAGAAAAACCACTGAAGAGGTTGAGTGAGAAAAAAAAAAAAAAAGGAAGAGGAACATAGGAAGAACCAAAGAAAAATTGTCTTTTAATTTCGTACTTTCTCTTGGTTAGATTTGGAGAGTTCTTGCTCCCAATAAATATGCTACTGTTAGGAAATACCACATTTGTGCTACCAGAGAATTTGCTTTGAGCTTTTTTGCAGACTCTACATAGAGAAAATGTTCATTTTGTGTACCTCTCTTGCCTTCTTCATGTTTCAGTTCCCAGTAGTTTTTTCTGCCAAATTCTTTGTGCTCCCGTTGTACCACGCAGAGGTTGAAGCTTTCATATTATACTGGGGCCAACTGAGACTAATGCGGAAGTTTGATTGACATCAGGCAAGGTGTGCATTAATAATATATTCGTGGAATGGAATCGTGGAATTGTCAGAGTTGGAAGGGACTTCTAGAGATCATCTAGTCCAACCCCCCTGCTAAAGCAGGAACACCCAGAGAACATCACTCAGGGCTGCATCCAGGCAGGTCTTGAAGATCTCCAGAGATGGGGACTCCACGACCTCCCTGGGCAGCCTCTTCCAGGGCTCTGCCACCCTCATTCTAAAGAAGTTTTTTCTCATATTTGAGTGGAACTTCTTGTGTTCCAGCTTGAGCCTGTTGCTCCTTGTCCTATCATTGGAAACCACTGAAAAGAGTCTGGCTCCAACATCCTTCAACCCACCCTTTAGATACTTTTAAACATAAATAAGGTCTCCCCTCAGCCTTCGCTTGTCCAGGCTAAAGAGTCCCAGCTCCTTGAGCCTTTCCTTGTAAGGGAGATGCTCCAATCCCTTAATCATCTTCGTTGCCCTACGCTGGACTCTCTCCAGTAGTTTCCTGTCCCTCTTGAACTGGGGGGCCCAGAACTGGATGCAGTATTAGTTCCCTTAGTGCACAATATCCTGATGTTTTGCTTGTACCAATCCTGTGCTGAAATAAGAGCAGTCCTCATAGCCTGCCTCTGATGGGCAGTGTGTCCAGGTTGGGGTCAGAATGAGTGTGAAGCTCTAACACTGCTCCCAGCTCCTTTGGACAGCTGTGTTTGCTCGTGTGTCCCAGTTGACAAGACCTTGGGGGATCGTGAAAATGTAGCTACATTTCACTTTGCCTCAGATAAGAGGAGAACATGTGGAGTAAGCATAAAGAAACAAAAGCCCTTGACATTCCTCGCTGTGTCTTGAGACTGAGGGAACAAAAAGAAAAACCCACCAAAATGGCTGATGGATGCTCAGAAAGCTCCACTTTGTTGCCCAGATGGAACAAAGCACGGATGCAGAGGTGGAAATGCAGCTGTTTAATTTAGTGGGGTTTTTGACAAGAAGCAAACCACGTCTGCTTTGCTTGAGAACCTGAAGGAACGCCACAGCTCGTAGCACGTGTGAGCCCTCCTGCAGCAGCATCTGTTTGGCTCCCCCACAGCTTCGGGGGGTGGTGGTGGGGGAGGAGGTACATTTTGTTTCACTGTGGTCGAGTACAATCAATGCTTTGGTTCAGCATTCAATTGCTTGTGCCAGTGCAGAGATTTATCACATCAGTTGAGCAGCCTGATGGTTTTACAGTTCTTGTAACAAAGCCGAGGAACTGTGCGTGTACGTGGAATCAGAGCTGTGTAAAGTACTCAAAGCAGCAAGCAATAAGCATGAAAAAAGGGGCTACTTGTCTTTGCAGTAGCCTACGAGCCTGGCTTAAGCCAAAGAGCCTCACTTCATGATTTAAAGCCTTGATATTGCAAGCACATTTAGAATCATAGAATCATAGAATTGTCTAGGTTGGAAGGGACCTTAAAGATCATCTAGTCCAACCATCAACCTAAATCTGACAAAAATCACTAAACCATATTCCTAATGACTACCTGTCAACCTGTCTTTTGAACACCTCCAGGGATGGTGCCTCAGCCACTTCCCTGGACAGCCCATTCCAATGCCCGATAACCCTCTCTGTGAAGAAATGTTTCCTAATTTCCAATCTAAACCTCCCCTGGTGCAACTTGAGGCCATTGCCCCTTGTCCTCTCTCCTGTGACTTGAGAGATGAGACCCTCGCCTCTCTACACCACCCCTTCAGGTGGTTATAAAGCATGATAACCACCTCAGCCTCCTCTTCCTCAGACTAAACAACCCCAGCTCGCTCAGCCTGTCCTCATAACACTTACTCTCCAGACCCCTCACCAGCTTCATTGCCCTTCTCTGGACCTGCTCCAGCACCTCAATGTCTTTTCTGTGGGAAGGAGCCCAAAACTGGACATAGTACTCGAGGTGGGGGCCTCACCAGTGCCGAGTACAGGGGGACGATCACCTCTTGGGTCCTACTCACCACACTGTTCCTGATCCAGGCCAGGATGCTGTTGGCTTTCTTGGCCACCTGGGCACACTGCTGGCACGGCCCTGCGGTCATCCACAGTAGGAGCTCCTCCGTTTTGGGGCAGTAATCTGTAAGTTCATCAGGGAAGAGCCAGGTCACCTTTTCTACTCATGCAGAGTGTTGAATTCTTTGGTAAACTGGAAATGGAGAAGGTTTTTCTCTTTCACAACGTGAAAAGAAAGGAAGGGCAGAAACTGGGGAGAAGTTTTCATCGCTCTTGGGTTTTTTCCCCCTTTCACTGGCAGAGGTAAGTGAGAATGTAGTAAAGAGTTGCAGCTGCAGTGCTGGCAGTGAGGCCATACCCATCCAGGAGAGCCTAATGCAGTCTCTTTGCGTGACCTCTGGTGGTGTGCTGGCTGCTCTGAGAGCTGGCAGGAGATTAGGAGAACATTTTAACTTGTTCTTAAAAAAATAAGAGTTTCTATTTTCTATCTCTGTGGACAGTGTTGCAATTCCATCAAATAAGTATGTTGCTGAAAAATATGATAATATATTAGCTATAAAGTAATGCCTTTTCTTTTTTTTTTAAATGATAGTTCAATTTCTTGCAGGAGTTACATTTCAGGTTCTTCCTTTTCCTGTTCTCCTCCTGAGAATTTGACTTTCTACTTGGGTACCCTTGATCACAGCACATCACAGCCGTTACAGCCTCAGCAGTGAGGGCTGAGCAGTGGGAAGGGAAGAGCTGGCTGAAGGGGAGCCAAGACCATAGTGAAAATGGGAATATAAAATACAGGAACTTCCCACCTCCTTTAGGTCATTGGAGTGCCACACTGTGATCCAAAATGTCCATATATTCCTCAAAAGCCAAAATTCCCTGTGGAAGGGCACGTGCATTTGTGTGTCTGGGGGAGGAGGTTTATTGCAGTAATTGAGTTAATCTGGCAGAGGTTACTGCAATTAGCTGAGCTCTGGTGTTCCTGGTCTCCGTTCCTGACACGGATGTGCTCTCTCTGGAGGAGCTGGACCAGAGGAACTCCCCAAGATCAGAAGACTTCTTTGGTCCTGTACTGATGGTTCTGGCCCTCTGCCACGCTAAAAAGCCTTTTTGTCACGATGAAACGGTGCAGTCAGGTTTGTTGTTGCCTAAAAATCAAAATATTTGAGTAAGGACCTGGTTATAATGAATCACTTGGGACAATAGGAGAGCTTTTTGTGCTTTTAGGAAGAGTTTAAGTAGGAAGTGCACTTTGTGCTCATGCTAAATAAAACTTCTTTAAAGAATGTGTGAAGTTGTGCAAAACCAGGTGGTATCCAAATGGGACCAAGAAATGGCAAATGGCACACTGTTCTGAGCACATCCCTTTAAAAGCCATATTCCCTGAGGTCTGCTCCGGAGACCGCTGATATGGGAAGCCCAACTGTTCCTTTTGCTGGTGCCAGGAATGAAACTTGAGCATAAGCTTTATGCACTTGCATCAAATGTGCTGAACCCCCTCCTGGCAAACTTGCGAGCTTTTATATGTGACTGGAGAACAGATTGAAGCTGCCACTAAAACTCTTGAGTACAAAAGGTCGTTCCTCATCAGCCCAGTCCTCATTATTGTATGAGCTTTGTGCTGTGAGGGCAGAGATAAGGGAGGGCTGGAGTAACCGGCTGCTAAAATGTGAATGTGTTTGCTGGTGTCACAAGATGGGGCATCTGGTTTTAAGTGTTATTCTCCTCCCTCTGATTCCTCCCCCAACCTACTAAAATATCTTTCTATTGTTCCCCCTTATCAGAAATCTCGGCGAACTGATCGACAGGTTTGTGGCTGACTTCAAGGCTCAAGGTCCCCCCAAGCCCAACGTGGACGAAGGAGGAGCCGTCCTGCCCAGCTGCGCCGACCTCTTCGTGTACTACAAAAAGTGCATGGTCCAGTGCTCCCAGCTCAGCACGGGGGAGCCCATGATAGCCCTGACCACCATATTCCAGAAGTACCTCCGGGAATATGCCTGGAAAATTCTGTCTGGAAACCTGCCCAAGTGAGTTTCCCTTCCCAAATGCTGTAGCACCGTCTGTGAGACATTTCAGTGAGGAGCAGATGCTTTGTAAAGATAATTAGTAAATACATACTTGTGAACGCTTACGTTTCACTGTCAAAGAAACCATGTAGCAGCAACATGACTGCATTTACTTCAGGATTTTCTCAAAAATTTGGTTGTTTGTGCTGAGAAACAGCAAGAGACCAAACAGACAGTCATGGCACTGTTTTTGTTTTAAGGGCCCCCGGAGGGCCTTGGCTTCATATTTGGCTTTGGTTAGCACTCAGATTTACAGTTTCTTGAAGTTCTTTTTGAAATGCCAGCCCAAGCCTCTTCAGAGAGGTTTGGCTTTGAATTGCACTTACTCTGGATTCTCAGCTGCCTTAGCTCAACATTTTATGTATCATAATTTATAATCAAGGTTGTTTATTTGTGTAATGCTGAAGGCTTACCTGTAACTCCCTCAGCTCTGTGAGATTTTATATATGTATGCATAAAATATATAGATGTATATCTATATGTGAAAAGAAAAGAAATTGTTATGGGTTTGCACTGATATGGGTAAGTGAACAGGCTAAAGGAGCTCCTTGAGATATCGCCAACCTTAACTGCAGCTAATTCTGTATGCTATCAGCCATCTTCAGTTTGTTTCCCTTGTAAACCCAGGAGCAGCAGAATGAATTTCTGAAACCAGTAAAATCTTTTACAGATGGAAGGGGAGAGGGTTACATCCAGACAAGTGGAAAGATAAATTTAATGTGCGTTCTCCATCAGACCTCAGTTGCATTCTTTATACACATTTTTTTTGTATGCTCCATTTTTGCTGTCCAAGATAAATATCACTGTCCTATTTTTTTTAATGGATTTGGATTATAAAGAGTTGAGAGGTAGGGAGTTTCCTGACTCTAAACTCTTCTGAGTCTTTCTTTGTTGATACACAGTCGTTAATCACTGGAAGAGGGTGGAAAGGAGCCGCATCTTCTATAATTTACTGCGTTGATATCATCAGTTTTTAAAGCAGGTTACCAAAGTTTCAAATGCATGTTGACATCTGTTTAGTACTGAGAAGATAAATATGACAAGCTGCCTGATATTTACTGAGATTTTTTCTGTAACCTTTAATTAGATTTTGAGTAACTGGCAGCGAAGGTGAAGTTGGCTGGGGAAAGCTATATTCCACTTGAATCCTCATCTACCACGCTGTGGATGAGTGACTGTCCTTTGCCTGAAGACTTCATATGGAGTTTGTCTTTCTAAAAGATCTTCCTTGACTAGAATAGCAGTTGTGGGTTTGATACAGAATGGCACTAACCTGTGATGCCCAGGGCCTTGGACTTTGTGGTCATATGGGCTTTTTATGGCATTGAAATCTAGTAGTGATTTTGCAGTGTGTGTGTCTGTACACTAAGCCTTACAGGTTTTGTCTTTATTTTATTTTTCCCCAGGACAACTAGCAGCAGCGGTGGGCTCACCATCACTAGTTTGCTGAAAGAAAAGGAAGGCTCTGAAGTGGCTAAGTTTACTTTAGAAGAACTCTGCCTCATTTGCAGCATCCTCAGCACTGCAGAGTACTGCCTGGCCACCACTCAGCAGGTGAGCTTTCCCCCACGCCACCTCCGAGCTGGCCCCCAGCAGCTCCCCCCCTTCTGTCACCAGATGCTGAGCTGCTCCCTCTTAGGCTGCTGTGGAGACTGGAGGAGTCAGAAATATTAAAGTATCCTTAGCAGTGTCTGCTCCACATAGCAGCCTGTTGATTATTGAGCTCTGCATTATTAAATCTGTATTTCTAAGAGAAAAAGTATTGATTTTACTGTTTCCACCTGAGAAAAGTAATTTGCTTGTAGTCCTGCTTTGCGGCATCGGGTTTGGATGCTCTCCTTTTATACTTGTTACATAATTTGTTTTGGACTGGGAACCAATTTTATATTAAAAAAAGACTTTTCTCATGGTTCATGATCTCCTTTTATAAAAACAAGGAAAAAAAACAGTAATTCAGAGTAGGTTTGGGAAAACACTTGCGTGAAATACTGGGGCAAGGTGGAGTGAGGGAAGAAGGTATTTCTGCTGATAGGCTTTGGAGCCACAGTGCTCCTTACATTCAGGTGCTTTCAAAATGCCTTTGGTTAGTAGATGAGCTGTGATGTTTGGCCATAACAAACCAAAGGCCTCTCCACCACTAGAACTGGCAATCCTCCTCTGCAGTTTGGGCGCAGACGGGGTGTTGGAAAACATCTTTATTCGCAGGACAGGTGCCATGGTGTTAAGCTTGTCCATTAGCACGTCACATGAGAATTGCATAAGGTTACTTCTTTGAGGACATAGTGCCACCATAGGTCATCCTGGCCATGTTTCTAGGGTGTCCAACAAGGAGAGATTTCTGTTGCTCGCTGGCTGAATTTTGGATATAGTCTGAGCACAGATTAGATTTTAGGCAGCTGGCTTTTCCAAGACATAAGTTTTCAAGAATGGTCATTTCCAGTAAGAAATCTGATCTTTCTGTTACTTCTTTTGTTTCCTAACAGCTGGAAGAGAAACTCAAAGAAAAAGTGGATGCAAGTCTGGTGGAGAGAATCAACCTGACGGGAGAAATGGACACTTTTAGCATGTATGTTCAGCAGATGCATCTTTCCAGAATATATCAAACATCCGAGTTTGTCAGCCAGATGGTGCTGGAGTAATTCAAGCCCAAGATCCCAGTGCTGTAGGACCCACCCAGACACGCAGCCCAGGCATAGGCATTTCCCTGGTGAAGGAATGGTCATCCTTTGGCTAGTCCAAGAGCAGCAATAGCACAAACTTGAGATGTAGTTATTCCCCATCATCCCAGCCAAAGGAACAAGAGCACTGGAAAGGGGAAAGGAAATAGTGAGTTTCCATTTGAAACATCATTTGCATCTTGGCAGCTCTGTGAGGTGGCTGTTACATTTCAAGAAAGGAAGCTATTTCAGTACATTCCTTCCTGCTTTAACTTCCCACTGTTAATCAGCAGCCTTGTCAGTATGATCAAACCCTGTTTCAGATGACATAAAAGACTGATCCAATCTTATATTATAATTGAGAGAAGATTATCATTCATTAAAATAACTTTTCACGTAACGATGCTAAAAATACTCCCCTCTAACATCCTCTCCTCTGCTGACAAACAGATTTAATTTTTTTTGAGAAGGGAATCGAGGCAAAAAATAGTTGTTTTGCCTCACATCAGGCAAAATAAAACCTTGGCAAAGCTGGGAAAATAATCCCTATCACCAGCTCTCCTTCTTCCTAAAACTAAGGTTCAGCCCAGATAGCAGTGAGATGTTTTCAGAAAACTTCCTTCCTGTGATTCCTCCTCCCCTGCTCCAGTGGGCAGGATCCCACTGAATCTCCATCCAGGTATTTCACGTGGTCTCGGGCTCCATTCCAGGCTGCAGAGACTCCCTTCCCTTTCGATAGTTCTCAGACCTTTTTAAGAGTGAATCCCTGACTGAAAGCTAGGATTGCTCTGTCCATTAAGCCAAAGCAAACACGGTAGCTGGGGAGTAGAAATAAAATATGGCATATGATGGGATTTTCTTAACGTGGACAAGCTGAGGGTGAGTTTTATGTTCTCTGGTGACCTGTCCGTCAGGAGCCAGCTACCTTGAGTCACTGCCTCACGAGGTGCTTGGTCGTAGGCAGCCAATATGTTGTGTTTTGGAAATTGTTTAACCGTATAGTTCACGTTTGCTGTTTCGGGCAGCTTTAAAGTTAAACTGACAGCCCTGATATATCTTGTAACAAAGGCTTTTTAATTGACTTTCAATCCGTGCCAGTATAGAGCTTAGTCCAGTCTTCTGTCAGTGTAAGTCATAGCTATAAACCTCGCTCTGGCGTTTGCTCGTTCAACATCAAACATGTTGTTTCTTCTGGGATTTGATGTCTTGTTAGGCATGAACGTAAAGAAAGTGATAAAATGTTGCTGCTTACACACCCTGGAAAGTGTTTCTTCCAGGAGAAACAGAAAGAGAGTGCAGACCCACCCCAAATGTGTATAAAGCAATCAACTCGCGGGGCTTTACCCCTGGGGTGGCCAAACATTTTCTTTGGGAAATATGGGAAAGATAATGAGTTCTTCTTGAAGCTCAATGGAAGAAAAATTAATATGTAAATCCATCAATCTGTGATTCCCATCCCCTGCCCTATTGGTCTGTTACGAGAGGGCGGGCAGCAGTAAGAGACCTCTGGAAGCATTGAGCTTTCCAGGCTCTGTTAGAACCTTACTGCTCATTTATGGCCTCGGATTCCCTGCCTGTCAGCTTCTGTGCATCCATCAGGGACCGTGTGGGGGTTCACTAACTGCCCCCCAAGTACCGCTACGTGCTGCCTGGGGCAAAGGTTGGAAGTGACTTCTTTCAGAACCAGGATCCAAACCTTCTTGGTGTGTCACGATGCAACACGCTCCTTTCTGCACTGTTACCCCTCTGCAGCAGGTAGGATTTTTGAAAAATAGATGAGTAGGTTTCTCTCCTTATTTGCCATCTTGTGGTTTTCAGGCAGAGCCTGTCCTTGGTGACCAGCTCCAGACACTTTTGACGTGTGGGGACAAATGATGCAGTCACTGTCCTTCCACCCAGAGGGCTGTGTTTCATACTGGTGTTAAACCTCAACTCTTCCCTGTGAGTGAGTGCCAGCAGGTGCCTGCAGGAGTCAGCCGTGCCCAGGAGACAGCTATTTCAGTCTCCCTTGGCATCACTTGAGCCCCGTGGCATCCCCCAGGGGAGTAAATCCCGTAGTGCCCAGCAGAGCCACCAGCAGAAATGGTCACAGGCTTTTTTTATCCCAATGCAAGTTTCAGATGATGTAACCTGAAGCCAGTAGTCACTTCATCTCCCATGCTAATTTTTCCAACTAATTTTGGATGAGGTTGTCTTTACAAACAAAGTAATTTCTTTGAAGGAACAGTCTTTTACTTGGCCTCCTGTTCCAGTCTTTATGTGGTGGAAAGAGAATGGACAACCTCTGTCCATTCTGAACAGCACCCAGATCCCAGCAGGAGAATTAAGAGAGGGTGGTACGGTATCTCGATGGGGAGGTGGAGGCTTAAAAAGTAGTAGTACCCAGAACTCAGTACTCTGAGTAGTGTCCAGAACTTCACAAAGAAAACAAGGGAGAAGAAAAGATGGTTTGAGGAAGCGTTGGTCAGATTTCTTATAGATCTGTGATTCCCATCTGTGCTACCGTCGTGAGAAAGAGCAAAAATAAAATCCAGTTCTTACACATATAATCCCAAAGTTGTAAACAGGCATCTGTGGCAGATTTAAAGTTTACACCGTTTCTAAAAAACGGCACTTACTCAGTGAAACAATCCCTTACTGCTTCTAGCAGAAGTTGTCTGTAACACAAGCGCTGGTTCTGTGCCCTCGAGGATGGTCCCAGTCGCTGCAGAGAGTGTTTCCCAGCTCAGCTGCACCTTTACACACATCATCGTAATGTGGTGGCATCAAATATGTCTCTAGGCAATATCATACTGCTTAAAAAAGAAAGAAAAGGAAAAAAAAGGAGGGAGGGAAACGTGTTTGACTAATGAGTCCTTTAGTCTGGTGTATGTCTCTGAGAAACTCAAACAATGGATGGCGGCAATCCTAGACATAGTGTAAATAAGACATCTGCCTTGATCTTCTCAAGTGGGAGGCACAGTCAGAACTCATACAGATGTGCTTTTTTAAAGCTCTCTTTTCAAGTTTCTGTGAGTAGTAGAATATTGACTGTGAATAAGAGGAGAGATGATAAAATGTTACTTTTATGCAGACTGGATTAAATTTGAAGCCAAACCCAGCCTGAGCTCGGTACTCGGGGGTTTCTCCTCTTCCTGACCAGTGAGTGAGGAGTTCCCCCGTTATCACCTTTGATCTCCAGCCCCTTCTGTGTGTCAAAACAGAGAAAGGTCAACTATAAAAATGTCCTCTCTGCGCTCAAGCCCATTGTGTAGCTCCCTGATGAACAGCATGCAGAACTCAGTACAGGTTCTATCTGTGTGTGTTCATTGTCACCTACTGTCACCTTTCGCAGTCAGATAAGCCAGTTCTGGCGCTGTGCTGCTGAGGGCTGTTCTAAAACTCATGCTTGTTTTGTGGTGTTGTGGGTTTTTTTGCAGTGTGATCTCCAACAGCATTCAGCTGTTAGTGCAGGACCTGGATGCAGCCTGCGACCCTGCCCTGACTGCGATGAGCAAGGTAGGGGATGGACTTGTTTCAGAAAGAAGTAACTTTAAGATCCTTGTGGAGCTCTTATTCGCTTTGATGGCTTGATTTAACTATTGATATATCCTTTTATGCTGCCGTGAGACTTAGCTGTCTATTGATTTCTTCTTGCTTCTTAGAGCAGCAATTGCTGTAGTTATAAATACAGCCTTAACTCCAAAACCTCCTGTCATTCAGATTAGAGCTTTCATTCTTTTGCAACATGATAAAACACATGGATAATAAAATACTTTCTGTAAGTATCTAAGGCTTTCTCTTTCCACTTGTAATGCCTGTGAGAGCCTTTAAATTGGGAAAACTTTTGTTAGCATGAAATTTCAAATGCACCTTCTCATGTGCTATCCTCTCTGTGATCTTTGACGAGTTTTACCAGCCTGCTTGTTTGTGGCTGTTAAATGGAGGTACTCAAAGGGTAATATGGAATTGAGATTAAGCCCTGTTGCTCCTGTGATCCTCTCAAGGACATATGGAGCCATTCCTAGAGAGGCCCATATGATTAGTGCTTAAGGATTTTGTTGCAGTTACACTGCTGGCTTTTATACGTTTGAAATGCAGAGCTGTGTTTTCTTGCCAAAGTATTGTGAAAACCCAGACTGCTTTAGACAGAGGTGAAGACAACAAAAGTGGATTGAACTATTTTTTTTTTTAATTAGAAATATTAAACATAGAGCTCCATTTTTGTAGGATCAACACACTGTCTCACTGCCATGAATTTTAATAGCTCTCTGCTTTATGATGTGTTCCAGCTGTAACTAGCCCCACCACCCCCAGCTAATATTTGAAGTGGAATGCAGCTGGTAATAGAGCTTGTACATGTTCCAAATGAACAGAGGATTTCTTTTTTTTTTTTTTTTATCCCAGTAAAATAACACCATTAGGAAGGCTTGGCACTTCAGGTGTTGTGTGTGTGTGTGCTGTGTCAGTTCCTTAGATCTCCTGAAGGTACACAGTGTAGTAGTATTTGAATCGCTCGGCTCTGGCTGTCTATACCCAAGTAAACCACAACCTTGAGAAAGCAGCAGCTGGTAGGCCATTTATTTTTGTCTTTGGAACACTGGTAAAATGCAGCACATGTGATGGGACTGATGATATATAAACAAGTTAAGTGTTATGAAATTAGCTAAATAAATACTTGTCACTTGTGCACACATGCCACGATTTGCATCAAACAGAGTCGCTTTTATGTGATTTTTACTAGACTTGGGTTTGGTGAAAGAGATTTTTTTTCCATCACCCTCCTCCTCCGTTTCCTTTGGGGCTGCGTTATTACTCTGACAGTTGAATAAGAAATGCATATAATTATTTAAAAGCAGAGTTAGTATTTGGACACGTGAAATTTCAGTCTTTATTCCTTTAATAAAGACTGTGTGCCTCATCTATCCCAGTTCTCCTGCACCGGGAAGGCATGTCTGCCTCAAGACCCCTACTCCATTAGGACCCTTCCTTTGTTTGGTTTCTTTTCATTTACTTCACTCTGGTATCTTCCAAGATTCAACACTCCCAGTCCTTTGTTGGAGTCTGACTTTTTTTCCCCCCCCCCTTGCAAAAATATTCAGTAACTATAGAGGTAAATTAAGAAACACTTAAACCTAAAACCCACTTTGGCTGCAGGCCACTTCAAGAGATTTAACACAGAAAACTGCACCATGAATATTGCTTTCAGCTGGGAGCGGTGCTCAGTTTCCCCAATTCTTTACCTTGTGTGTTCTGGAAGAAATGGTAAACGACGGGAAGGCCCCATATTACAAAATGTGTAGGTGATAATCTTTACTCAAACTTTACAGCAGGTGTAGAATGATTAAACACGGCTGTAGGACGGGGAGCTGAGATGTGGGATGGGAGAGGAATTTGCCATAAACCCCTGTTGTTATATTCTGGATAACAAAGCACTGTGAATGTGTTGTACTGATCTGCAACAGGCCCTTAAATTGCCTGTTGTGCTTCGTTTTTAATTGTCGGGATGAGGGAACTGCTAATCTACATGGGATATTTTTGCCCCAATTAAGTTTATGGATTGCTCTGGGTAAGGTTTGATTTACTTGCTGAATTAAGCATCGATTTATATGTAAAACTGTGCTTGTAAGTGGGGCTGGGGGACATTTTAGTGACTCATGTCGATCACTTGCTGGTTTTTTACATTTTGCTAAAACCTTTTGGCACGGCTGCAATTTCCTATTTCCATACAACTGAGTGGACAACAGCAAGCGCTTAAACACTGAGCTCTAATAATCTCTCCAATGCATACAACGAAAGCCCCAAGAGCAGAGCAATCAGAGCTGCCAGCTGCTAATTAAAAGTCAACGTGAGTGCATTTTAGCCATCACACAAGGTGCAGCAGGCAGCGGCGTGAACCGTAACCCCTCTCAGGAAACAGCAGAGGCAGTTCCAGAGGCAGCAAGGTCTGCTGCCTGCAGCACCCACCGCCTTGCCTTTCCCTCCCTCCTCTTCCTGCAGGACCCACGCAAGGTCAGGGGAGAAGGTGCTGACCCAGGATTTAGGGATTCACCCTGTGCCCACTTCAGAGCTGGTAATGATACGGGGAGATTTGGAGACCGATTCATCCTCCGTTAAATCACGAAGCAACCCCTTTTGCCAGGGACCCATGTCAGTGCTGGACATGGAGGGGGGACATCTGACAGTTCCTGGTTTGGCCCTGCCACCCCACTCCCGGCTCTCTGGGGACACAGGGACATGTGGGCACATGGGGACCC
>BJBW01004073.1:26343-72615 GCA_004320125.1 Scolopax mira | reverse complement strand
TTTGAATTTCCCTTCCTTTTCATCAGCCACATTGTCTTCCTCTCTTTTTTTCTATATCCTCTCTAATTTAAACTCTTTGCCCTTTAAGCAGGGCTTTACCAGATGTGATTTTTTTTTCTTATTAAATAACTATGGAACCTTTAACTTGTGTATATCTTAATAACAATGACTTCCGTCTGTCTGATTGTTGGCATTTAAAGCCACTGTTGTTTATTGACTTCCAGGATTCAGTGTCACTAAATAAAATTTACATGAACTATCAGACTTTTAAAAATAAGTACAGTAAACCCAGCATTTTACCTTGTGCTCTAAAAATATGTTTTCCTATGCTTCAATGTTTACTTCACTTTATAATATTTACTGCAAAGTGTTCCCCTGCAAAATATATGCAAACCAGTGTAAAATAAAATCTATAATTTTGACACTAGTGACAAACCCCCCTATATCTCAGAATCTTTCAGTTGTTGTCTCCCAACCAAGACCTATCAGCTATAACTCCTTTACCTGATTTGACTCAAATGTTTCATTTCTAAGGCAAAGCACATGACAAAACTAAGCCTGTTATTCCAATCTAATTTCTACCTTGGCAGTACAGAGTTCATTGTAAACTGTAAGCCCTATTGACAATACCAGAAATTGTTTTCTGGGTGAGGAAATAGGCTAATACTCAGACAAGTAAATACATACT
This sequence comes from Scolopax mira, assembly GCA_004320125.1. Lineage (NCBI taxonomy): Eukaryota > Metazoa > Chordata > Aves > Charadriiformes > Scolopacidae > Scolopax > Scolopax mira. The sequence goes on along the minus strand of BJBW01004073.1, from coordinate 71,927 downwards.
GGTTTGTTATTGATCCATGGATCGATAGAAAGCAAAGCCAAAGAGGACCATTAGATCATCTAGTGTGATACCTAGTATAACTCACATGATTATATTTCATTCAAATATGCTATGTGAAGAAGAATTTTTTTAGGTTAAATATTTCAAAATGTCCCTGCCTTATCTTCACAAACAAACAAAGCACACCACAGCAAAAAAATAAGAGAGATATAGACAAGCACTATGGCAGAGAACTAATTAGTAGAGAGATGTGAAAGTGATGCTAGTAAAATGGTGCCAGAGAAAAGCAAAAGCAAACAAATAAAGCAAGCATATAAAGTTTCCCTGCCCACGTAAGCTGGGAGAATATTCAATTACATTTTCATCTCTAGAATTTGTCCTTGTAAATGATTTAGGAGACTCATCACAGGTGTCGGACCCAAAAGGAACATTATTACTAGAAGTCTCAACCAAAATTTAAGCTTTAAGACTTTAGGAAAAACAGCAGGTTTCTGGCAGTAAATTTGCAAGTAAATGTAAAATTTTTGATGACACCATCCTACAAGTGGATAGCCCAGCTATCAATCACCATGGTTTGGGCCTGAGCCACCAGTACTCTTGTAGCCACAACCTGCAGCTCATTCATTTCCCAGAATCCCACTGAAAACAGAGATCTCATGGATTTCAGTCTAATCCTCCAGGACAAACAGAATAAACCACGTAAGCACACGGGAGATTACAGAAAGGTTTTACATCATTCTGAACATATCATTGCTTTTTTTTTTTCACTGAATAAAAGCCAAGTTGTTATAGATCAGTAGAAAAAGCTGAATACATCCTATCCCTCTTGGGGGTTCACTAATTCCCTTTGCTCTCAGTTTGTATGCACTGCGGAAAAGCTGGAGCCTCCTCCACCTTCTGATACAAGCATCTTACCATCACCACTTACAACAGAAGAGGACCAAAAAGAGAGGAAGTGGCTCAGAGATCCCTTTTATCATTCTCTTGCTCTGCCAAATCACTGATTAGATTCTTTCAGACAATAATAGAAGATTTTGTTGCCAAGGTGACCTCATTTCTGAGAAACAAGATCTCTTCCAAGATGATTACATTTCCATGCTATAGCCCTGAAGGAATAAAATCTTCAATGTTGTAATCTTTGCACTAATCTACAATTTTTAAAAGATAAATTAGTTACATATTAAAAAATTTAGTTAGTGGCTCATTAAAGACACAGAATCTTAATGTCCCACTACATTTATAATGGACAGGCAGGCTTTTCCAAACTTGCATAGAACAAAGACAAGACTGTGAGCAACAGATCAGTCACGTGCTGCTGAATGTCACTTACCCTTCACCTTGGTGAAGGCAGAGAACAAAGGAACAATTCCTCTGCCTTCCTCATATTTCAATTTACCCACTGAATAACATAATCATTATGCCTTAAACACTCCCCTGAAGTGCCTGCCTTAGAAGACTGGATAACAACTATTGTCTTAGAGTGAAAAGTATTGTAAGCATGTTGAGATCCACACAAGAAAACTTGTGTTCCACAAAGCCCAGGGAATAAAGAAGTGAACAGAGAATTTGTAATTTCTTTTACCACAATGAATATGGATTTAAAAGATTCTTCCAGAAACTAATTCATAATGTTAATTTTTATTTTTCTGAGTATTTAAAAGCCTGTAACACCACCACTGTTTGTTTTTTTTTTTTTTCTTAAATAAAAATTAAGAACAAACACATAAAAAAAAAAAAAAAGAACAATATAGGAAGATAAACCAGCACATTGTGCTGGAAACAATCCCCTGGCCAAACACAAACACAAGCTTTCTACTGAATTAATATAGCATCAAGTGAAAGGCAATTTCAACCACCCCAAAACAGCCAGTATCCAAGGCAGTTCTATGAGTAGGAAGGCTTGGATTCAGATCCTCTCCAAGTGGAGGAAGTAACTAGATTTCCCCCCTCCTGGCCACATGTTCAAGTGGTGAGAAAGCAGAAAGGAATAATTAAATGACACTACTAATCATCAGTCACATCATCACCCTCACAAAAAAAAGAAAAATGAAAGGAACAGTGAAGCATAGGAGCTTCTGCTTAGAGCCTGGCCTGGCAAGAAAATGCCTTTTGGAATGAAAACAGAATTTATGAACACAGAATTAGAAAGTTCTTATTCCTGTCCATTATTTGAAAATCAAATGTTCTATTCAATATCATGGCTCCAGTCAAATCTTATCAGTGTGGCTTGTTACACAGGACAAAAGCAGGCACAACTGTATTATTTCTATTGTACATCTTTGAATGTATTTTAATGTGTTAATTCTTGTCATCCTTGTATGGAACTTGCAGACCTCTCCATCTTCAATACATGATCAACATTTAAAGAATATTTCAGGATTTTCCTTTTCCTGTACAGCATTAACATCAAAATGACTAATTAATTATATTAATATCTTGTTTTACTAATTAAATACATACTCTTGGTAAAGAAGTTATCTATGTAAATACTAATACCATGATTTAAAGTTATGCTACTGTGGCTTTTCTAGTAAGTTAAAATTGATAACAATGTAATGACACACTGATTCCATACTAAACTATCATTATATTAGCTTCAGTAAAATCTTTAAAATAATGAATATGAACTGGCTGCTTAACCAAAATTTCACTATTTTCCAATGCCACTTAAATCCACTTTTATTTCAAATACCTGAGTCCTTTAAAAAGGACTTTCCTTTTAATTTGGGAAAAACAAATAGGATATTATTGGATAGAGTTCTTCAGAAGTCCACTAATTTTAAACTGCAGATCTTTTATTTTTTGCATAGAATCAGAACACTCCTTTCACTTATTTCTCTTCTTATATAAAGTTTTGGTATTTATTAATATTTTTTAATTATTTTTTTTTTTTGTATTTTTAATACCTTATAAAGGTTTAGATCACAAAAATAAAGGATAAATCACAAAGGTAAAGAAAAGCCTATATTCTCATAAGACATTAAAAAAGCCTGCTTCTTATGCCAGGAAGTTTTACATTCATAGTTTGAACATAGCTTATATAACAGTCTATATGTTTTAACTAGATTAACTGAAAACACAACTCACAAGGTACTCCCACAGAATTCAAAGAACTAGCAATATAAAGTTATTACAAAGGCAAGCTTCTGACTTACAAATTAGCACAATCTAATGCAAATCACAGTTTCAACAGATTGGCTATACAACTACAGACACACTGAGAAAACTGAAACATTCACAAAGATGACCATCATTAGGCTTCTTTTCCTTCATAAAAGATGGGGTTTGCAGAACATTGCTTTGCCTAGACTATGCATAAATCAATCTCTCTGTTGGAAATAATAACTAGTACTGAACATATCTGGCAAGTTTCCTTATGTTGTAATGACATAGGTAACACAAGTTAGTAACATTTTACTTTCTTGGCTGGTAGCCTTCAAGCTTCAAATTTAGCTAATTTGCTTGCAAACTGCAATCATATATTTGAGGGAGGAGGGGTGTGTTGAACTTCCTCGGCAGCAATATAAATCTGTTGATAACTCTTAAAAGTAACTACAAATTGGCATAGTGCAAGTTTGCAAGTGTGCTTCGGCCTCATTTACACATATCATTTTGTCTCATGACATGCAAAAGAAAGATTGTATTGTAAAGCAATGACATACTAAATCTAACTCTCGGGTAAAAGAAAAAAAAATCCCCTCTAAAAGTCTAATAAACACTAAAACAAAAAAGTATTTCATATTCCACAATTTATGTTCTTTTTTTTTTCCTAAATGATTTAGAATAGAAAAAGAAATTTCCAGGTAGCTAATGAATGCAAGTACCTATGAACGTAAGACTATTATGTCTCAATGTAAATTCTATTTATGTTAACTTTGAATAATATGTCATAAACATCCATTTCCACTTTCTTAATAGTAGATTTTAGTTATTTTTCTCTTACAAAAAGATTCAAAAAAATATTTGAGGAGCAGAGAGTACAATGACAAGAACTAGCATATCTAGTTCCACTAGTAAATTCTGGTTAACTAAAGCAAATTAAGTCTCTCTCTGATAAAATGCATGCAGACATAAAAGAAAAGAAAAAAATATAAAGAGACTCATTCAATTTGGTGAAGTCGTTCTTGATTTTCAAGTTAAAAAAAAAAAAAAAAAAGAGGACTTTTTTTGTTGATATTTTTAAATCATATTCTGAAATACACTTTCCTTGTAGAACTGAGCTGGGCAGAGAGGAATCCGATAAAATTCAACAAGGGCAAGTGTAGGGTCCTCCAGCTGGGGAGGAATAACGCCTTGCACCAGTACAGGTTGGGGTCTGAACTGATGAAAAGTAACTCTGAGGAGAAAGACCTGGGAGTCTTGGTGGACAACAGGGTGACCATGAGACAGCAATGTGCCCTTATGGCCAAGAAGGCAAATGTCATCCTGGTCCATCAAAAAGGGTCTGGCCAGTGGGCAGAGGGAGGTCATCCTCCCACTCTATTCTGCCTTGGTGAGGCCCCATCTGGAGTACTGTGTCCAGTTCAAGAAGGACAGGGAACTGCTGGAGAGGGTACAGCAAAGGGCTACAAAGATGATTAGGGAACTAGAACATCTCTCCTATGAGGAAAGGCTGAGGGACCTGGGTCTTTTTAGATTGAAGAGAAAGCTAAGGGGGAATCTCATCAACGCCTATAAATACTTACAGGGAGGGTGTCAAGAGATGAGGCCAGTCTTTTTTCAGGGGTGCCAGTGACAGGACAAGAGGTAATGGGAATGAACTGGAACATAGGAAGTCCCATCTAAATATGAGGAGGAGCTTCTTTACTTTGAGAGTGGCAGAGCACTGGAACAGGCTGCCCAGAGAGGCGGTGGAGTCTCCTTCTCTGGAGACGTTCAAAACCCGCCTGAGTACGTTCCTGTGCAACCTGCTCTTGGTGGACCTGTTCTGGCAGAGGCATTGGACTAGATGATCTCCAGAGGTCCCTTCCAACTCCATATGAGTCTGTGATTCTGCGAATCTGTAATTCAGGGCTCACACAATGAGCCAATGCACATTTCTTCTATAATGAATTTACTTCAGAAAGTTGTAAGACATTGGTTACAGCCAGTGTAGTAAAGACCTTTTTTTTTATTTTTCCTAATTTGAGAAAAAAAACAAACCCAAGATAACTAGCATCGTGACCGTTCTCCATTATATTCATTGTCAAAAGAAAAGCAAATGTCACAAAACTACCCAACATCTACTTTTAGCTTAAAAATTGGCAGAGATATATGGGGAAATCAAGTGTCAGTTAACATTACCTTTGCACCACCCTTCCAAATCAGTACCCATTTAGAATTAATATCTTACATTTATGCTGCTTCATCAACTGACAGGAATACCGGCTCTACCACACTCTGCAAAATGCCAGAAATGCAAACTGCTGTCAGCTGGAAGCATAGAGGAAATCTGAGTGTCAAACAGGCTGTCACTGTGCCCAAACTCTCTTAACTATTGTAGCATCATAAAATAATTTGGTTTAGAAGGAATAACAGAAGTGACCTAGTCCAATCTCCTTCTCCAAGGAAGGTCAACTATGAGGCCAAACCATGTTGCTCAAAACTTTATCTATTCTGGTCTTGAAAAGCTCCATGGATGGAGACAGAACAACCTTTCTGTGCTACCCAGTCCAATGCCCACTGCACTCTTGAAGGAAAACTGATAATCTTATTAAATGCCAAATGCCTTCACTTCAGAGAAGTTTGCCATATTTCCTTAGGATTCCCTGCTAGGAGTTACAGGTGCTTTCTAGCAACTCAGTAAGGAAACGACTAATTGGAAGATCAGTCCTCCTCATAGTTAGAGATTTCCTTGGGGACTGTTCTGTTTCCCCTTCTTCAGTTTCACTAGTTAAGTACAAGAAATTTTTAGCTACAAAATTTCCTTTTATCAGGACCACAAAGCATGCAACGTTTATGGGCAAGTAAACTCACACATATGTCCCTTAGCCACCCTGGTACAATAACAATAGTGATGAAAACCAGATACTCATTTCCCCACCACCACCACCTCCCAGGGCTCTCTATCCACAGAACAGTCTTTTAAAAGAACTCATTGAAAATTTTCCTAGGTTTTAAAAAGGACAGGAATAAATCAGGTTTTCCCCAACAGCTATGACCCACTTCTGCCCCTTTACTTATTTAAGAAAGTAAATATACCAGGATGGGAAAAAATATTATTTCTAAAACCTGGAGGAAAATTGGAAATATTTATAGGTCCATAAAACCATAAAATTTCTGATATGAGGGAAATAAAAAAAATAAATAAGACTGTTACAAAGCAAAACCAGATGAGTTTATAACTTATCTCAACTACACTTTTTACCATACCCCTTGGAGAAATACGATCACTGATGCCAGACACACTTTAATATCATAAAGTGACAGGCTAAGGTTGCATTTCATATCCCAGTGTCAGGCTTCTTCTGCTCCCTTTCAGCTGGGGTCTTCATGCATTATGTTCCAGGTAGATGTTGTCAGTTATATGTCAGGAAATTTGGAAAGGAGACGGGGAAATGAAAATGACTCTACTAAGAATAATACAGACATCAAGTTCAAGATGAAAATAGTAAGAATTCTTCTGAATTCTTAATAGCTCATTCAAAAAGTCATTTAGTAACTCTAAGTTTAAGTCATTCTTCCACAAAGGAGAACTGAATGAACTAAAAAAGACAAATTTTAGTACTTTGATTTCCCAGAACATACTAAATTAGCTAAAATATACCCTTTTGCATCATATGCTATATATAGCACAACGTGAATACAGTATATAATTACAATAACATATCACAAAATTCTACCATCTTCCCTCTCTCTTAATAAAGGTTTGTAGTTCACAGAAAAGTAATGCAAAAAAATTCTGAAAACATGAAGAATTGGGCACCATAACCAGCCGTGTATTTGTTGTGAAGTCCAATTCTTTAGTAGTCCAGTAGCACTCTTTTTTCTTTAGACTATGATGACCCCACAAAGGATTCAAGTTTCCCCCTTCTTTGGATTCACAACATGCAGTTATAGCAACCCTTAGCAGAAAGCCATGAAGCAGATGAGCCATAATAAATACTTTTGCAAAAGGCCTTTGTATCCAGCAACACAACGAAAGCAAAATTTGCATGTCAAGTGATGATTGGGATGTCCAGAATCAAATAATAAACTATCTGGTATTCAGACAAAAGGTCAATAAGGAAGCCAAGGGGTTCTCCTCCCCAAATTCATGGTCTGGAAAATCAGGTTGTAAGTCAAGGGTAAATACTGTGTTTAAAGAAGGGCGATAAATAATCTAAGTGAAGACAGTAGTTTTTATTTTCTTTAAGAAAACAATTAAACAAAACAAGAAATATCTCTAGGTCAAGGACCTTGTTGCCATTACTGGGATATTTACTTTGAATTGCCAATGTATAACACACATGAACACGGGAGCTTATTTCAGCCTTTTACAAGTCTGTGCAAGTACTATATACCAGGTACTGAAGTCTAATGTTTTCAGAAGCTTCATCTTGTACCTCTTTCTGCCCACTCCTTATCTGTCCAGGGTCTGAATCAAACACAACACATGCACACATACATGTATATCAGCTTGCATGTTAATGCCAAGCTGCTGCCATAAGTTTGAGATTTAAAAGTCCTCATACTTCCTTCACAATCCCACATTATCTGCATTTTCCACAGTCATGAACGTTACAGTGGGGAAATTGCACTCCTTGAAAAGAACACAATTAGGAGAAAGGTTATAAACTAAATGCAGGTGTGGTTTATTTTTTGTTGTTTGGGGGGTTGTATGGGGTTTTTTATTTGCTTGTTTTTAAGTTTATCATTTAAAAAATAGTACCCTCAAGACGATGAGTCAAAAATGGCATTCCTCTTAAAATGTCTGTTCCATGAGTGATGTAAATCTTTCCTGTTATTTAAAAAAATATTTCTTGGGCCAAATTTCCAGCCCGTACTAACATTAACTAACTTTTCTCTCCAATTAAAATATATTTGTAGTTTTCCTTTATATTTCCCTATTTTTATAGCTTCAAACCCCTTTTGAAGTTATCTCCCATTCTCATTATTGGGCCTCTTATGCAAGTCAAAATGTGCATGGGGATCTGAGAATATGATCCTACTACTTGTTCATACCTAAACAGGTTATTAAAGACACTTCCAAATACTAAAATAGAACCTGGAAAAAAATCAAGAGAATATATGTAAGGATAACATATTAATTATGAATTATTTAAGAGCCAAATTGCTCTCAGTATCTTGGTATTTGCTCAGGCAGCAATATTTCACCCTTATGACTGTAAACACGTAGACTGTGTATTTCTGTTTAGGTCAGGGTATTGTGTATTTATTAATTTTTTAAAACTTACTATCACTCAGTGACTGAAATGAACAGGATGAAGTTCCTACACAAAGCAATTCTTGATGTTTTTTAAATGTTTAGTGCTTGAAGGTCTTGAAAATTCCAGATATACTGTATTTGGGTAAGCATCAAAGTGGAGCCAAATTTATATTTTCCCAACAAAGGGTTGGGGATTTTGTGTGTGTGTGCCTATCTCCACAAGTGTGAAGATATTTAAGAAAATTTGTTACCTATTTTGTAGAATACAATTTTCACAATAGAGTGGTTGGAGATGCATTTATTGTAGGGATTTTTTGTTGAGTATCAAAGAGCAATTAGGGTATGAGATTGCTAGCTGATATACAAGAAGCACTACTGCAAATACCTACTTTTTATTTATAACTTGTTGTAATTGAACATATAAAACTAGAAAACTGGTTTGTATTCCATTCTTCGTGAACATCACTTCTTTATTACTGAAGATAGATTTAATTTCATTTCCATCAACTGGTGTTATACTTTAGTTATTATAGTTCCAGTGGGTCTAATGAAATGTCACTGCACTGCAATACTAGAGTCAGGAACAACATTACAAAATCAATACAATGGTTAGACTATTCTGGGCATTCCCAGTACTTACGGTTTATTTTATAAAAATAGTGACTGTTAACTATATTAAGGTTTCTTTTCTTTATATCCTCTAGTTTTCAGTTTCCCATGATACTGAAAAACTTCAACTGTTCAACAGAAATTCTCCCTATTTGGCTCTACCTAGTGTTAGTTTCTTTCAGAAAATCTGACAGCTGTTGCTTTTTTTAAATAGAGAAGACAAAATATGCAGAAAACCAGCAACTTCAAATAAATTTAACCCCTATACTATGCATTGTTGAAATCTTCCTCCTTTTCTTTTATCAGATTCTTATTTGGGTTCAATAACAACAATCAGCGAATTGTTGTTCGAACGAATGCTTGAGTGGTCATGAAAAAGATCCAGCCTATGCAAGGCTCCATCTGAAATCAGACCTTAATGTCTCAGATCTTCAAACTGACAGGTTCTTTCTTGCCAAGGAAAAAAATTATTCAGGATTTGCCTGAAAAAATATCAAATTTAATTTGATACAATATGATGTAGATCATTTAAGTTACATACTCATTATCTAATGAAATTCTAGAAGTATACATATTTATTACTGTCTTTAATATGGATTTTAGAGAAATATACTTAATTGAATAATTAGGGAGAATTAGTTACTCTCTTCCAGACATATCAGTTAACAAAAATAATACTGATGGCAAATTGGCTTTAGGCTGAAATAAAACAAGCTAAGAGGGTGTGTGACTCTGGGTGTGTTTGCATGTGTGTGTCAGGGGCAGCTGAAAAACCATGACACAACTTGTAATGGGAGCACTTACACAGGCAGGGAAACGCAACCCAAACACCTCCCACCAGCTGATCTGGACACTAGTTGCAGCTTATTAGTCTCACCTTCTAATTCTTAACTACCAAGATTAACACTCTGTCTACTATATTTTAAAGATGTTCCCATGGCAAAAAGACTCATCATGAGTTTGAATGGAAAAGGTGGTGGCCATGTTTTGACATAATTGATGTGAACAGAAGAAAACCCTCTTATTCTAATTGCTGTGTGTTCTTAGATCCATCCTGTAATGGACATCCTATTATAATCAAAGCATTAAATGCATATTCCTCCTTTTCTCCCATGATCAAAATTAAAAAATGACACCACACTGCAGTGTGTGACTGCAGTACTGAGTGTCTTTTAAATCTATTTTAGCACATTCTCAACAGATCTTCCTTTTTTAAGCACAGTCAGTGAGATTATAATGCTGCACTTCGCACAGTCACTCTGGTCTCCCTTAGATCAGCCCATGCAGATCACTACCCAAACACCTGTATGCATTGGCTAAATGTTAATGTATTCTGTCAAAACCAGATTACCTTCCACACTAAATTATTCAATGTCATTATCCATATCAGCCATCTGCAAGCCTAATGTCCTTGTGTTCTACAATTCTGAGCACCTTCTGTATTATTTTTGTTTTACTTTCCAGCATAAATCCATTAAACTCAATATGTTACAGCAAATTCACAAAATCAAATGCAATCTGCTGGCCTATAAAACACCAGTTACTGAAAATCGAAGGGTTTAATATAGTAACAATTCAAGAAGTCAGTAAGCAGCCTTTGTGGGCTGAAGGTTAAACCACATGCTAAGTAACAAGTTAGATAATCCATGCTGTAAAACAAGGTATGTATTTTCTATACATAGTGTAGCCTTGAACCCATTTGTGTATTTCGTATCTTACAAAAATCTGAACAGTTGGTCTGATTGGATTTTAAGTGATGCAAATTTGGAAATCAAATAGGCTGACTCCCTTTAGACTTGGTCTATTTAAACTATAATTGTAAAGAACTGCAGATTACATTACAGTGCTACTGAATTCTCAAGAGATTCCGTAAGAATTTTACAGAATGAAAAGTATTTATCATTTTAAATTTGTTCTTAACAAATAAAAGTGTACATAGCATATGATACTCTATCAGTTTTGCTTTTACCATTTTGCTTACATTGCTGTAAAATTGTAACCACTCTTCAGTGAATTGAATGCTTTTTAGTTTCATAGTCATTTAATTACATAATTTGACAAAAAGAAGTTATATTATGTCTGGCAACACTAAGTAAAGAGAAAAAAAAATACCACTTACATTTCCCAAACTAAAAATTAAGGTATGATTTGGAGACCAGATTCACATTCTCAATTAGAAAGCAAAAGTTTCCTCTTCACAAATAAATTTTAAGGCAACAATGAACTTGAATATAACTTTCTTCCTAACACTTAATATTCAGTGAGAGACTTAATTTGTCTTTGGTTAAGAGAGACAGAATTAAAAATGTGAGATACATGCATCACCCCCACCCCAAACCCCTCATACATTGTGAAACGTAAGCTCATAAAAATAGAAACTCAAATCAGGATAAATGAGAAAAACATCTTTTTTTTTTTTTCCACTGTGATTAGTATCCCCATCAGAACATGACCCGTGTCTAAGTTCTTGTAGACAGGAGATTTATGAGCATTGGCAGTGTTGATTTTCTTGCACTTTCACATCTACAATTCATTTATTTTTCTCCTTCTTTAACACTGTTTTTATTCCTCCTCTCTGAAGAAGGCTATCTTGTACATTTTTGGCCCCGATTCTGACTTTGCTTATAGTAAAACCCTTTTAAAGAAGCAAAGTTTTACTAAACACTATATAATATTATCAAAGAAAAAGCATTGTCCATCTGCATTTTGGTCACACAATGCAGCAACCCTGAAGATGCTGTATTTACTATCAGGACGTCTAACACGGCTTGTTTAGGAAGCACAGAGTAAGACCACAGGTTTCCAGACCATCTACCCTATCTTCACAGTAAATTCTAGGTAAATTTCCCACAATAGGAAATTGCACTGCTTTGGAACTTAATAGTGTTAGTGAGAGGCAGGAATAGTAGGAAAATACTAGCGGATGGAAATTAAACAAAGAAATCTCAGTGTATTAGCCTTAGGACATGTAAAAGACACGATACAGTTTATTCAGTTTTGTTTCAGTATTTGAAATGAAAATGACTGCAGGTTGAAGTTGGTCACATCTACAAAGAATTACTCAAAAATATTTTACAGAAGTGTAATAGTTTCCACATCTCTCCTTTACTTACTGTCTCCATTTCTTCCCTTCCTATTCATCCTGGAGTAAACATCTTGCAAAATTCAAAAGGGAAGAAAAGGGTAAAAAAATATAATAAAAGGCTCAAACCAATGCAAAATGACTATTCTAGAGACCTGTTTAAATCCCTTAAAATCTTAATGCTCTACAGGCTGTGTAGGATCCTAGGTAAGTATCCTAGATTATTCATTTTAAAACAGTAAATATCACCTTTGGTTCAGGAACTCCCTGAATCATAAATTGCTGGAGGCTAAGATAATAAATTTTGGAAAGAAGAATAAAAATCACAGTATGTTTGTCAGGTTCTTATACTCTTCTTTAGTCATCCTTCTTGACTATTATCAGAGATAAGATACTAGACCAGATAAAGCTTTATTCTGAGCCATTTTATGTTCTTATTCTCTCACTGTAGCCACCTTCTTTAAAGATAAGATCAATTTTTAGTGATAGGAACTTATATACAATTATCTAACATCATTGCAATAAACTCCCATAAGATATGAAAAAAACATCAAATTAAGTTATTCACTGTTACAGATGCTAAAAATTTGCTATATCAAAATTTCATTCAAATGTGGGATAGCTGAAAGGACCACGGGTGTTCATTTGCACAACATGCTTGAAACACACTTTCAAGACCATGTTGCTGATATTGTCCTTCATCAACTCCCCTCCTTTAAGTATTCTTAGGCCTGTTCACTACATAGATTTTTGTCATTTCCAAAGTTGCCTTCTGTATGATTTAGTTAACGGTGAGAAAAAATCATCCCTAGAAAACAATCCAGCTCACTTGAAATAAAATGTGCTTTGAAGGTATCACCCTCTTGCAACTGAATTGGAGGAACAGACAATGACCTGGTTCCTCCCTTACACGCCTGAAATATATTTCTAGAGTGACATGAATCAAAGCCAAAATAAGCAAGTGTTTCTCATCCTAATCACTTGAGACATTCTAAACTCATAAAGACAAGCAAAAATATGTAAGAAAACAAATTTTAAAAAATAAAATAAAATTTAAAACAATAAAGTAATCTTGCACTGTCACCTGTGCAGAAACATTCTTCTTTTGCATTTTATATACAAGTATTTTCATATGCCCTCAGATACAAGTCAACGATAGTGGGTTTGATCAATTATCTATTGAAACAAAATCCAATATAAAGACAGTCAAAATGACTTTCTACACAAAGCTGTCGTATAGGATAGCATCTAACAGACTCTCATCACTACAAACCAGATAAAAAAATATTAGAAATTGATATAAACCCTCAAGAAGTACATAGTTAACTTAGCCATTTGTCTTTTAATGTAAAATAATTTGTTTTACACAGTTCTAGAGAAAGCTGTCTCTCTAGCTCTTGTTTGTAGGGGGGAAAAAAAAAAAAACAACAATTTGCCTAAAAATCTAAATCACTCTAATGCAGTTAGACTACTGTGGGGTTAGCCATCTGGCTTAGTGGCTCATTAGTAAAGAAATGACCCTTATGCATAAAACACAGTTGGGTCATTCTAAGCTAATGAGCTTTCAAGTTTTATTGTTTGGTACATACAAATGGATGGATGCAGATCTACTTTGTAAGCCCAGCCTTGCGCACTCACTTTCATTTATTAATTCACATATTTATTTATTTACATTGAATGGAGAGGAAAAAAAAATGCTTGAAGAGAGAAATAAAACTTATGTTCATCAAATGTAGGGGCAGATTTCTTCAAACGAAGTTCCTTCATAGCTTCTAACCAAAAAAAAAAAGCTAAAAAAAGCATACCTTTCTGCTTCAAAATGTATTTCAGTAGTTGAACGATGATATGAAATTGCAAAACATTAACTTCTTTATGCTTTGTTATTTAAACATCTGATTTCATAACTTTAATTTAAATTCATATTAACAAAATGCTTACAATTGAACATTTGGATTAATCATGTGATGGCTAGCCATGCAGAACACATAGTGACAAACCAGCCCCATAAAACCCAAGACCCAAATCTAACAATGTATATAATTAAGTATTAAATCCTGAGTGTTAGGCTTACTGCCTTTCCTGGGGATAGATATATACTGGAATTTAGGCATTTTATATTCCTGACTGAATCCCTTATGCATTTGTGTTACAATGAACAACTCTTCACTGACAACCATGGGATTTGGTTCCATAGTCCTCTATCTATATGCAGAAATCAAAGGTACTGCATGAAGCATAAAGGGTTTGTGTTCACCTACCCATTCAGAAGAATAAGATATAATTCTGTAATGAACTAATGCATTTATGACTGACATCAACAACAAAAAAATTCCTCTTCTCACTTTCTTGCTCTTTTTTCTTTTTTCTTTCCTTTTTTCCTATCTCACTTTTCTAAGAAAATAAATAACATTAAAACTTACTCTTTCTGGGTATTTACTGCAATTATGGAGATGCATGCATGACATCGAGCTGTGATTTCATTTATGTAATAAATTATTCATATTAAAGTTTGTATTGTGAGGCCTTTAGTCATTAAACATATTGTTCTTATTTAAGTGATTAAAATATGCTTAAAGATAAAATAATGGAATAAAAAATGAGTTCAAGTGCTCGAATTGTATAACTTTTTAAAATTTTCCATCATCTAAATGTGTCTATATGGAAGACAAAAGGAATTTACTAGAAAAAGTCATGCATCCAATAAAAATTCCACTGAGCAAAACCATCATAAGTTAGTTCACAGAGAAAAAAAATACACCAGCAAGTGTTTTGGCTGTTCCACGTTGCAGCAGGTACTGTTATGCTCTATAACAAACAAAAAACCCCACCATTCAACAGCCTCAGTAAATTCCCTGAGTGTATGGTCCCACCACCTTGAGAAAATTAACTTTTGGACTTTTGGTTTATTTGTTTTGTTTCCCTTCAAAATTTTATCATAAAATGCAACTAATCCAATTTTCTGCAGTTTCTTGGGTTTTAGAGTGCTTCAGATAGTGTCATTATGCCATTAAGTATTTATGTAATTAGGTTAGATGCCACCATTCATCTTACCTATAACTGCCAATCCTTTTCTATCCTGCCATGACATCTCTTTTCAGCAAGAGACTGTACTGTGTTTAATACAATAGCTTTAGGAGAAAGAAAGGTTTCATTACATTAATATATCTCTGGTTAATGCTACCTCATCTACTTGTTCAGCTTACTCTTAAAACCCAATGAAAATCTAATTTATCTGATCCCAGGATTCAAATGCTATCTGGCAATGCACGTGACAGCCTTATAGTAACTACATTTCTGCACATCATACCCCAAGGTATTTTAGATCATGTCAGAAAGAACTCAGTCATTGTCCACTTAAAGCTACACAATTTTGAATATCTCTGATAGAAATGTATGCATTTAATTGCAATGTTAATGCATAATTAAAATTATAATACATCCATCTGGGTTGTCACTCTCCTAGTGTTGTTCTGGGTTTTGTTTTTAAATAATTGCTTAATAAAGGAAAAAATTAGTTAGGGTAGCAGTTAATTAACAAACATATAAAAACCTACATAATGTGTATTGTGAATATGTGTGGTCAATATGTTAACCTAAACTTTGATGTAACTTATTTTATAAAGCAAATCCGCTTGATGCTTTATTATAGGTAAATTAATTTTACAAAATGTTTAATTTCATTCTGTTGAAGCCAAATGCATGCTAAAATATTAAAACAGTAGCAATATCTGTTAAAAGGAAGGACTGACAAATTTTCCAAATGTAATTAAAGTTTTTGAAAACTGGATAAAAAAACCCTTAAAATTCTAATAAGAATCCAAACCAAAACAAAAATTACTTATTCCTTCAACTCGGTCATCTTAGAAGAAATGAAACAATCCTCTTTCTCTCCTACCATTTCACTAAGGAAGTTTCAGGGCATAGATTACACTAGAGATGCTTTTTCTGCTTTTTCTGTCTTTCATTTCTCAGTAAAAATATAAAAATAAACCACATTTTCTCCCAGTGTCTCACTAATACACAATTCTGCAAAAATTACAAGATATTGTGTCACAAGACATGTTTGTCCTTGCAATTCTACTGCATTTAGGAAGTTATAAAATAATCTACCAGTTCTAATATCAAATCCCACTGAACACCAATATATAGCATTCCTATTATTATATATTTAGCTGTTAATTAGCTGGCATGACCAAGCACATGTTCTTGAGCTCTGCATCATACATTTACATCTGAAATAATTTCAAAAAGGGCAGTGGAAGCTTTTAACACTTGCCTGCCAAATTTCTTATTGAAATCAAAACATCAATTCCTCTCAACAACGCAAGTAGATCTTAATATCTGATTTCAATTTTATAGTTCATGCACTTAGCGTTAATTTGGCTGTTTCCCCAAATAAGCATTGGAATATTTTTTTTTCTAAAGGTCCCATAATTAATAACACGGTAACCTCTCGATTTTTTGCATTACATTTTCTTTGATTACGGCTCTACCTCCAGCATACAGATTGTTAGTAAGGCAGAAAACATTTCTGGTGTGCAAGTGTGCCCTCTTCTGGACATCCAACACCACCATTTCAGACGACAGTTCTTTAAATGATACTAAGTTTTTCCATCACTACCTTACAGACCCTTGTTCTCATTTGTAAAACCACTCCTTGTGTAAACCAAAAAAAACAAAACCCAAATAATGGAAACCAATGCATAAATGTGAGGTTTACACACACTAATGTAGTTTTCTAGTTTTGTAGATCTGATTGCTAGTTGAAATGTAACTACTGTAATAAGATCACTAATATGAAAAGGGTTTTGACCTTTGCCTATGGGAAAATGTATCCTTGACTATCAAAATGATGGTTTAATGTACTAAATGGGACAAATTTCATTTCACATCCTTTATCCTTCCCCTATTTTGACATGACTTCCTACCAGTTTTTAATGAGAAGGAAGAAAGACTACTACAAACTTCTCAAAGCTGATTTAATGTATATCATGATGTTAATACAGTTGGCTACATCAGATTTTGAAAATCCTCAAGAGGAATTATAAAGACTTATTTCCTAAAGAAAGGCAATCTTGCACTTAATGTTACCTAGCTGATTGGCACTCACACACAGACAATCCAAGCCTGTTTACAGCTACTCCTTTCTCTGCTCCCCTGCAGAATATCATCTCATGGAAACAAATGCACACAGCTTTATGTTTCTGTTGCCACCTTCAGGTTTTCCAGATGATTTCCAGAATTTGGACACATTACGCATACCAAAAACCCCCAAGCCCCTCTATGTTAAGTGAACAGAAAATATTACAGAGCTTCCAGAAGACACAGATTTTTGATGTGGCTTTCTGAAAGCTCACTAGTTTCAGTATATCCATGCTTGTTTTATTTTATTTTGATGTGTTCCAAATAACTCTATAAGCGTTGGTAATAGTTTGCTTTGCATCCAAACATATATAAAATGCACAATAACATTAATCTGGACTGTGCAAATATTGAAAGATCCATATATCAAAAGCAGGTATACATAGAAGTAATCATCATATTGCAATTGGTATAGTATAATATGCATGACAAAAAAAAAAAAAATCTCATACTGATATTGACTTGCAGACATGGAAAAACAACAAATTAATGACCCATAAATGCTAACTTCATTACAAGAAAATTTATAGAACCTATGAGTCACACTACATACATAAGATTGATAAAGGACTTTTACACAGGTGAACAAATAGTTTTAACAACATTACGTTCAAATAGCCTAAGTCTTGCAAACATTAAGGCAATGCTTTCCAGCATATTAAAAGTACTGATGCAGAAATCATTACTTCTGTAAGAACACACTTTCAGAAAAACAAAACTAATTAATGCAAAATAAAATGAGCTACAACGTGAAAAATCACTGAAAACAACACTGGTTTTGGTGGGACTTTCCCCCCCTCAAAAAGATGTTTTTTGTCTGAATACACTTAGTTTAAAAGGAGCACATACTCTGATAAGGTATCAGAAGAATAACCAGCTATGAGGTAGAACAAAGAGGAATAATAAATACATTTGTCAAAAAAGGCAAGTTTTCTGGAGGCAAAGTATTGATGCACTTGTGGTCCACTTAATAAATCATTTATTCCAAACTATGGCATGTAGGAAATTAATATCACATTTTATAGGAAAGCAGTTTGGTTTGTTGGTCAGAAACAAAAAAAAACCCATCAAAATGAAATTTCATGTCATCTCCCACATGACTGTTGAGCCCACTTTGTTCTGTCCCATGTCATTCTTCTCCCAGTTTTCACTTCAACAGGCAAACCAAAGAAATATATTATTTGCCCAGTTATAGCAAAAATTCAGTACATGTGCTAAGGTCAGACAATCTTTAAAGAGAAAGACACTGAGAGAAATCCTATGTCTTTGAAGAAACAGACATTACACACACCCACCAACAGTCAAACACTACAATTATATAAATACTGCAACATTTTTATAGAAAAAAAATTATATGGAAACGTCAAGACACTTAAACCGTAATGAATTAAGACCGGCATGAACTCAATTTTAATGTTGGATTAACATAGGCCCAGAAAAACTAAGCATTATATGAACATACAAAATCAGGTATAAAAGGCAAATACCTTTACTCCCATACCTGTGGCTAAACCACTACCCATTCCTTCCTACAAAGATACATAGTAAAGAAAGGAGCAACTATAATATATAGAATTCTGCTGTATATTTAAATATATTTTTTCTGAGACTGAAACATTTGAACTGATGTGGAAAAAACAGTGTTTCCTGATTAGGCACCCCATACTTCTAAAGGTAAAGACAGAGAAAAAAAGTAAAAAAATCCAGAGGAAAAAATCTCATAGAAACTTAGAATACATATTAGAAATATTAATCATTAAAAGAGAATATATGACACCAAGAAAATTATTATTAATATATCTCTTAGAAGTTGAGTGAGATAGATCTGAATTAACTTTTACATTCTTATGTGAACAGACAAGGTTGTCAAAAAGGATGAGAACGGAAAAAATACCTCTGGCTGAACTGGTGGTTTTGAAGTTGTTGTCATTGTGACCCCAAGGAAATGGGACTGTTGGTATAATAATTTTGGGTAAAAGTTAATAGACTCTTAAATGTGTATATAATGTACTGGGGCCTGAGAAGCAAAACGCGATGAGGAACATTAAAAACCACCACCATCACCAACAGTTGTGAAGACAATTGTTTCTTTTTTCTATTGTAAATCTGGTTGTACTTTAAAACTTAGCTCACATGACAATTCACTATCATTATAAACACAATTATATTTACTACTGTATACAGGTATCATTATTTTCTGAAAATATATTGTTTTCAATCTTTCTTATAAACTGCTTCACAGCCTCTGGAAATAAATGCATAAGAATTATCTTTACCACTTTTTGAAAAACCAGATCCTATATAAAAAGTAAAACGACAATTTGAATACACTGCAGTGGAGCCTAGACAAGATGGCAGAAAGAACCTTGATATTGCATGTGTGTGATGAAAAGCCTCTCAATTCTATTGACATCTTTCATTAATCTTATTCCATCTCCATTTTCCTTGTACCTAATTTCTCAGGTCTCTCGTATAATTTATGAGCCTATCCATATTGTCATACACTACATGCACTTTAAAAAAATACAAGCCTTTATATTTGTCTATTTTAGATGGGAATTAGAACTCTTCTTTTCAATTCACAGGATTTTGAGAAGGGAAGTGAGAGTTGTCTTTCCCATTATTATGTTAGTGACCAATGCAAAAGTACAACACCAAAAAGAAACTTATTGCTCTTGGAAAGGTGTGTCAGGGAAAAACCAAAAGAGTGAGAACACCTTTAAAAAGGTAAACCATTTTGCCTCCTGAAACAGTTCTGCATGAGCGCAACTGAGATTTAAAATTATATATACACATATATATATAGTCAGTTTAACCATCTTCTCCAAAAACTGGATCACATGGACTTCTATCATTCCTCTTATCTACTCTTTAAAAACATGTGGCGACAGAAGTAACATGATATTTTTGGGTAATATATTAATGTAATATTACCGCAATTAGAAAAGGTATTTTAGAATGCCACACAATATTTTATATAAAAGTTCTTTTCCAGTCTAAATGATTCCACGATTCTATATAGTACTTTTTGAAGCTCGATTCCTGTGGACACAACCTACACCTGCTGAAAAATCATACTGATCCCTTGCTTGCTTTCTGGTTGGCTTTTCTATTTATTTCTAATAAGAAAAGAGGTGGTGGAATATAACATACAGAAAAATCTGAAAAAAAATGAGATTTTTTTTTCAGTTGAGACCCAAATGGTTCAGAAAACAGTTTCAATCACAGTATCCAAAGTGACACCAACAGGAATATTAAGAGGAACAGACAGGGTAAACATGGAAATAGTAAAGAGCTCCTTTTTATCTTATCAGATCTACATGAGGTGATTTGCTCTACAAAATATTACCCGGAAACTATTCTGGGACACTAAGGTCTATAGAATTTTTTACCCACATAAATGGAATAAGATACCTGTGGCTCCAGCCCTCTTCATCTAATGTGGTTTGTAAAGTTAAGTAGCAAAACCTGTTAACTTTATGACCCGCCATCTACCAAGATGTATGGACAGGAACAAGTATTGTACAAGTCTACATACATGAGCCTGCTGCAATGTTTGCAACTCCAGGGAAGTTAACCTTCAGTCTTCAGTTATAGAAATGCCAAATACATGGTTTCATACAATGAGTATGTCTACATTTAAACAGATCCTTAAAAGTGCAGTTTACTTAATAACAAAGTGACAACAAGAAACAGAATTCATTGCGACACCGTAATATTAATTGTCTTGGACCTTTTTTTCCCCTACCCTTCAGGTCAATTACTGAGCTTCGTTAATTACATAGAGACATTAAAAAAGTGAGAAAATAAGCCTTCACATGCAAGCACTTGGTTGGATTTACTGGCAGTCCAGAGAATTTCCATGCTAATTTGGAGGGAAATATCTTGTTAGAAACACCATTCAACCTAATATAGCAATTCACCCTTAAATTTCAAAAACATCACTTGCTTGAATTTTTAACAAGAGAGACAAAATATTTCTCGTGACCACTATATGTGGTCTGGCTTGAGAGACAAAGAGCATATAGAAGGCATCTATCTCAAGGTATCAGCAGTGTGGTTCAGAAACAGCATTTCCTCCCACAGATATTAATTCAGTAAATTTAAAACTACTGGTCCAAACAGATGAAACACCATAGTGCTGTGTAAATTTACAACCAAAAAAAAATCTGAAGTCAAGACACATTTTTAGCATATTTGTCATTTTCAAGCCATAAGGTCCTAATTTCTCACAGGGCTTTTCTATTTGTTTTGATGGGAAACATCAACACGGTTCTCTGGATTTGCTAAGAAAAATAAAACAAACAACATGGGCTTACAAAGCCAGATAATACAAGAATGAACAAATAAATACAAACTCCCTTGTGCAACTGTAAGTGGTGCAACATTTCTGTTAAACTATCAAAAAATACTCGGCATCCCCTATGAGGCCCTGATGATACCATCAAAAAGAAGAGTCAGAAAGTTTCTTGAAAGGTGGCTCAAGTTACATTGCAGGTAGTATGTTTAAAGAGTGATTTATGTACAGTCACAAGAAGTCAACGCACTCAGGAGGGATACATAAATGCAAAGAAACAGAAATTGACTGAGAAGCAACGTTGTGTCAACATATGATAAAGTATTTGCCCACATGGGAGTACACACAATTCCTCCAGTTGTAACTCCTGTATTTGCACTTGTTTCTTCTAAGCTTGGAAAGACAAAACTGTTCATCTTTCCTCTGAAAGAGTGAAGTGAATACTAAAATAGCTTAACTGTAGCCTGAAATACAGTAGGAAGCTTTAAAAAAAGCCATTGTCCTCTAAAATGATTCAGAAAGCTAGGAACTCAACAATGGTATCAATGGAAAAATTGTCCTGCTGAACCCATCATACTTAAAATCGGTTGATCCTGATGACCCTGCAGCTAAATCCCTTGTCACTCATCTCTGATTACTCATCTCAGGACAGCTACAGACATTTCTCTGTCTCATAACTGTAATTTACTGCTCACAGTCACCCAGATTAACCTGATGTAAGTCAGCACCAGAACTGCAACGTACACAAGAATTATTACTTTTCTCTTAGATATGAATTCAGATCAATCTGTTAAATAAGGAAGCTGACAATATCTTGAGAGTTTATAGATTTTCATTTGCTGTCATATCTTTTGTTCTCCAATCAAGAACAATAGCTTCAGCTGTCCATTAAGGACATTTCATTCTCGTATACAGTAACACTATAATTTTACTTTGAGCAATTCAAATTTTTCACTGATACATTTGTGAAGAAAAACTTCTTTTAGACTGGTGTTTTATCTTTCATTCTTCTTATATTTTGTGTTTTCAAGATATGACGTTCTGTTCTCTGTAGGAAACAGGAATTAGAGCTTATAGCATCTCGGTTACAGTGAACAGACACCAGGAATGGATAGCAACTTTAGAGAAAAGGATTACAAAGAGCAAACGCTAAGCAATGTTACTTTTCTGAAAATATCAGTAAAATATCACCAAGAAGTGCCTGTCCTGCAGTGCCTTCATGTCTATACATTAAATCATCAGTAGTAATAGAAGGACTTTATAAAGGACTTTTCATTCCACTTGGACACATGGAAATATTACCTGTCCCAAAACCCGACTACAATAAAAGCTCCTCTGAAGTCTTGCCTGGGAGCAAGAGCACTGGGTGAGTGGAAAAGGAAGGGGTGAGAATAAAAGTTGGTTTAATGATGAGGTCAAAGGTTAAAGAAGATAACTTTGTATTTGAACCAATTAGGAACTGTCTTTTCAAATGCGGAGTTGAAATAACACCAAGCCAGCATTCAGCTGATTGCAGGGGTCTTTAATGGTCATAGCTTACTCATTTGTCAACTGCTTTCCAAATTTCTCTTTGATACAACTCAGCAACCCAAAATTCAATCTTTCTCTGCTTTGGCATAGAAAGCTGATGATGCCAGAGGGAATTCAAAGCATCCTTTTAAAAGCATATTTTTTTAAAGATATTATTTTCTTCTTTTATTATCGTTACCAGACATCAACACAGCAGCACCCCGATGCTTGCTGGAAAGGGTACCCAATGTTGGGTTACATGAGCTTGGTAGAGCACTTATAATCCAGGAGTCTGCCTTTAAAAGCTGGAACTCCCAAGAGTTTTGCTCCCCGACAGCCAGCAATACAAATCACGAAGGATCCAGAGGAGTAAACCAGCAGGAAACTAGACCACAATCAGAACTAACCATCCATTAAATATTTTTTTCATTTAGACAAATGGAAAACAATTATATTAAGAGCTTCCATGGAGCTGTATTTAGTTCCTCTCTGTTGGATACAAGTCTAGAAATGTAATTTTATTTTGAATTAAGTGATGGGATTTAATATACATACATAAAATTCTGAAAAAGAAATCTACCAGTTTTCTGTGAGAGATTAAAAAAAGTCATATGACCCCGCAAACTGAGATACCTCTTTCCACTGCTTCCCAGAAATAAAAGATCTTAAAGTTCATCTGAGTTCGGAATAGAAATAATAGATACCATGCTGGGAAAATACTTTGACAGAGATATCAGAAAGACAAATGAAACTAATATATATTAGCAGATCCACAAATAATAATGAAACACTATATCTCATCTCCATAGAAGTTCTTGCAAGAGGGCTTATGTACCATGAGACTTCTGTCAATACAATATATTATACAAATGCATAATTATTCATACAACTGGTAAAGATCCTAGAGACTAATTTTCCTGCAGCAATCATAATTCAAAAACCTTCCAAAATAATAAATGGTTAAATAATATTTGAAATATGACCAGAACAGATGAATATTTGCTTGAAAAAGACAGCTTGAAAAAAAAATTTAAAAAATCTTATTTGACACGTATCAATTGGAACAAACCAACATTTATCTGAGGAGAAGGAAAGAGGAACCGAAAAGCATTTCTCCAACCATGTCTTTTCATAATCCTCTAAATACATTTCTGTCACTTTTCCATTATAATAGAAAATAATGTAACTATAAAACCAGCCATACAATGCTCATCTGCATTGAAGTCTGCTCTGTCCTTCTCTTTACATAACTTCTTTGCATATTTTTCTACTGTTGCCAGCATTTTGAACATGAGTATCTACAATTTTTTTAAATCCCTATGTCTCACCTCTTGGAAGTTTTTTTTCATCAATTTTGTCTCCTCCTCACCAAATGACCAGACAACCTATGGCATCTGTTTATCATGTCTTCTGTCTATCTAGTTAGTGTAAAACAGCTCTAACTTCCTTCCGTAAAACTCTGGATAATACACAGAGAGATTTTACCCCCGGCATGTAAGAATTGTAAGAAGATCATTACACACTTATTGTGAGATGGATCAATAAAAACTGGGTAGATGAATGGGGAAAACAACATTGTTGTGTTAAGTTTTTCCTTCCTATGGAGCAGAGCATATTGATCCACTAAAGTCTGGTAAAGCACCTAGCAACAAAAAAAAGATCTCAGGTACACGGAATATAAAAGCAGCCCCACAGCTGCAGGAGCACAGAAGATAATACACTTCCCTCCCTGCAGGGAACTTTCTAAGAAAGAGGTGGGCACAGGGAGGGGTTCTGCAGGTGGAGGAGGTTTGCTTATATATCTTATACTACTTAAAAGGCAGAAAGTTCTTACATTGTTCAGTTGGAAGCTATTTCCTTTCTTGCACACAAAACCTGGGAAAACCCTTTTTTCTCCTTGCTTTGCCTTCAGCATTCATAATTTGAAATGCTGGAAAGCAGGATGCAGCACCACATAGTCAACCTTGCATTTGATACAACTGCTTATAAACCATCCAGCCTCCGATTCGTTTCTGCAATACCATCCACTGGAGCCAAAGCAAAAGACCAGTGAAGCTTCAAGAACAACGTCTCCATTCCAAGCATGTTCTTTTGCACTCGATATTTTACTTAGCTTCTATGAAAATTTAATATAAGATAGAACACAAACACCAACCAATTTATATGTGACTTCACAAACATCCAACAGGTAAAAGGGAATATAGGATCTATTAAAAACCAAAGAGCAGAAACGCCCTTGTATACAAAAGAAACATTCCTCTGAACCCAAATCACAGAAGTAGATAACTTGAAAGGAACAATTTTAAGCTGGAGAAGGATTGAACTAGCACTGACAGTACAACACATTGCCAATACCCTGTACTTCATGGCCTGTATCCTTTAAATATGACCACAAAACATTTAATTTCTCCTGTTTTCTTTTGTCACAATGAAGATGCTTAGCATGGTTTCTGCAAACCCAAGAAAATCCACCCCTAGGGGTTTAAAGCAAATACTTAAATACTGAAGGAAACTCTGCCAGGGAAAATAAATGGGTGAAACAGTCTCTATATAGATACCTAAACGGAAGCTGCCTATAAGCTAGGTATCTAATCTTGTATCCTAGTTAACGGGGATTTGGTTAACACAGTCAAGGGAGAATAGAGTTATTTAACTTATCCCATATTAGATTATAACATTCATATGAATGGCTCCTCGGGTTTCTTGGACAGAATCGATCTCCATCAATTTTAACAGGACCTTAAGCGACTGAGGCTCAAACGATTTGATAAAGGTAGGAGTCTGCCCATTTGTTCTTCCCTAGAGTATACATGACATGGACGTGGGGCTGGCAGGTACAACACAAGACCCATAGTGGTAGATCCAAATACTTCTGAGTGAGAGATTAAGGAGCCTCTGTTCAAATGAGCCTCTGTTCAAATCAGACTATTTGAACTAGCAGTTAAAAATGGCACTGGGCATCTATCTTTAAAAGACTGAACTGAGGCATCTAGTTTACCTGTTTGTAGCTGCGTATAGAAACCTAGATTTATGTGTATTAATCTGTAAACTGAATCCCATTTGTTGTATCTGCCAAGATCAGCTTGGAAAACCAAGTTTAATGCAGTATCATTCTTGAATTTTACCATCACAGAATTATTCTAATTAGAGGTATCCCACTTTTAATACTTAGGTATACATTCATTTCTTTCAATGGTAGCTGTAAATTTCCCAATAGCTGTAAAATATAGCTCACGTTTATTATATTCCTACATAAAGGAAAAAAAAAAAAGGAATTAGCTTAGACTAATTAGTACAGGAAAAAATCCCAATATAAAAACGGCGGAAGACAAATTCAAAAAGGTCTTGTGGTAACAATAAAAACAGATGCTGATATACCATTATGTTTTTAATAAAAATCCATGAAACTATTTTAGCCATCTTTGGTGTGTTCATACACACCACTACAATCATTCAAAACTCTCTTTTCTGGTCAAGGGCAAATTGCATTGTTACCAAAACCCTTTTTACTTAAAAAGAGGCACCACAGTAAAATAGGAAGTCCCGCAATCCAGCAGCTCTCAAAGTTTTTTGAAAGACCTTTAAAGATTACACCTAACAATTCTACAAAGCAAGAATTTGTAGGAAACAATCCAGCAAGTCCTCTTTTCCTAGAGTCTTGTCACTCATTATTTAATGCTGTGTCTATAATTTTTAACCCATAACACAACAGCATAGACTTTGCTCTCATTCACAAGAGCCTTTCAACTATCACCTCATAAAAAACAAAAAAGCAATTATATATGCTATTAAATTCTGCAACAACACAAAGAGCTATACCTTAAGGTAACTCCATTATTTGAAATAATAGCTAAATAAGGACACAGTTAATTTTGAGCTGTACTGTAAATGACTAAAGGACTGAATTTTGCACTATTGATGCTGCATTTTATCAGTCTGCCAATTAACTGTAGGAGTACCAAAAAAAATAACAGCATTTAGGGTTTATACTTGAAGAATCTTTTCAATGTTACATTGATGATTCTAGAAAAACGAGATCAAAGCATGTCATCCAATAGTCTGGTAGCAATGACAGATAATAACAGCAAAGTATAGGATGCTCAGCCTGATACCCATTTGCAACCATTTCAGGTACCATAAAGCAGATTCATAAGCTCAGTATAAAAAATTTTGGTAGTCTTAAAACCCAGTGTCCACCGTTTCCAGAATGTCACAGAATAGCAGTCATAGGTATAATGACTGCTTGTTTCAAATGGCATTCACTATACTTTTAGAAAAGAAAAGAAAAATTTATAAATTTTCTCCACACCAAAACCAAATAAATAAATAAAATATTCTTATGCAAATAAAAAAAAAAATCAAATACAAATAAATTAAAATTAACAAAGTTCTCAACAACAAATTGGCTTTTTAAAATAGGTTGTTGACATTGTTTAGGATTTTTCCACACATCCTCCTAAGCACCAGTGGTAGTACTTCTGAGTTTTAATAAGCAATGTTAGGTGGAAAGAATTTTCTGGGATACCTTATACAGAGCAAAGGTTATGCACTACAACTTAATACCATGTTGACCAATTTAACACCTCCTGAAACCCTGCACAGACAACTATGTCTATATACTTCAGATATGTTTCCTTGTGTGAACAGGACTAGTGCTAAACTCACTACTCCCATGGCAAGTGAGTATTTAACAGCTCCAACAGCTGTGAAGACACAGCGGACAACCTCACATGATTATCTATAGGTATCATCCTATTAAACAAACACTGTGACCATCATTGCACAGTGGAAATAATGTTGCAAATGAACTATATTCACTTACATTAGGACAATAATTCTAAGGCCATTTCCCACTTACATTGCCTGGCCTTATTCTTCATTTAAAAAGCCCTTTACCTCAAAAGGAATATTTGTTTGCTATTTATTACATAAGAAGAAACTTCAACGCTAAAATTATGGGGAACATGGGGTTCCTTTGCAGGTAAAAAATTATTCTAGTGAACTGCTAATTGTACCAAAATTCTGTCAAATGTTTGCAATATATTATAAAGTCATATAATTCAAATAGCATACCACTAAAAAGTTAAATAATTCAAATAGCATTATCTTTCCTCCTGGTATAAAGACGCATTATTGTTTTTGTTAATTATTAAAGTCATAGCATTAGCCTCAGAAAGGTTTAATTATCTACTGAAAAAGAAGTCAGTAGTAAGAGCATCTGTGTAACTTACATTATTCATATACTCGCTGAGGAGATCCTGCAGGGCCTGCCGCACCGCGTTGCACTCGGCTACGATTCGTTCCCGGCGGTCGTCTCTCGTGCATGAGGAGTCTGCCATCAGCGCTGCTCCGCTGATGATACTCTCCAGCCTTTCTTCAAGAGATGGTCTGAAGCGGGCCTCACTGAAAGTCATTGGGTCTAAAATAATTTTGTTCTGAAAAAACAAAATACAAGCAGAAAAATCAGGTGTGTGCATGGGTCTTTGGCATTTTTTAAAGTGTCTCTTATGTCAGCAAAGTTTTTTGTCTTTCATATAAATAATCTATCAAATTCCCAAAAACTCAATATTACAGAAATATCTGGTAGCTCTAAAATCCCAATATATATGAAAAAATAATTAAATACACAACAAATTCAGAACCTATTGTTATGAGACTATTTGAACACAACCTGTTTAAATACGTATGTAGGAAGGACATAGTATCAAATAAATCAGTACAAACTATTGTAGTATGCATTCAATATGTGTATCTTTACCTCAGTATTAAATATATAAATATGTACAGAAGTAAAGTAGTAGTATTCTTTTCTGAATCTTCTGACAATTTTGTGAAATAAATATTCATGGCAATATTCAGGAAATAAGAAAAATGCAAGTTATCCATGACTAAAGTGGAATATCCTCTGTTAATACTTCACTCATTTGGATTATTCTTACTAGTATACTACACTGCTGAAATGCTACTAGATTACCTCTTAATTAAATTAAAAAATAAAGAAATTGACACTGTAAGAAAACTCTGATTAGATAATTGCATTTAGACAAAAACGTGAAATACCTCTTCCATTCTGTAGTGCATATTTCAAAAACCTTTTTCTAAAGGCTTTTGCAAGCTTTTGTTTGTTTTTAGATCAGGAAAAATTGCTGGATTACTTAACTAGAAAGAAAGCACTATGTGAAGACAGTCTAAAAATGCCTTTAATTTGTCAAATAGCCTACTGGTTCACACAATACCTTTATTTGACCAGAAAAAGACTTCTCAGAGATTATGGAGAGGGCCAGCTATCTTAACACACTCAAGTGGACACTGTCAGGGCCCATCTATTTCTACGCGTTAAGATCCTATAATACTTTTTATACCAATTCTTCCTTCACTGGTGGTGCATCTGTGTTTGCATCGACCTGGATTGTAGTTCCCAAGGCCTGGGGTCTAACAGTGCACATAAAGACAGAGGTGAAGAAAGTATTGAGAGCCTCTGCCTCTTCAGTGTTGGTGGTGATTAATTCACCTCTCCTGTTCAACAGCACGCCAATATCTTCCTTCAGTTTCTGATGGTCAATTTAAACTAAAACTGAACTTTTCCATATCTAACTGCATCTCTGCATGTTCTGGTAATCCTTCCTAGTTCTCAGCTTGTATTACATAGAATTGTGCAAGTTGGAAGGGACTTTAAAGATCATCTAGTCCAACTATCAACAAAAAAAAAAAGAAATAGGAAATAAAAATTACTAAACCATATTCCTGAAGACTATGTCAACCCATCTTTTGAATGCCTCCAGGGATGGTGCCTCAACCACTTCTCTGGACAGCCTATTCCAATGCCTGATAGCCCTCTCCGTAAAGAAATGTTTCCTAATATCCAATCTAAACCTCCCCTGGCCCAACTTGAGGCCGTTTCCCCTTGTTCTATCTTCTGTGACTTGGGAGACGAGACTGACCCCTGCCTCTCTACATTCCCCCCCTTCAGGCAGTTAAAGAGTGCGATAAGGTCTCCCCTCAGCCTCCTCTTCCTCAGACTGAACAACCCCT
Organism: Scolopax mira; assembly: GCA_004320125.1. Lineage (NCBI taxonomy): Eukaryota > Metazoa > Chordata > Aves > Charadriiformes > Scolopacidae > Scolopax > Scolopax mira. The sequence continues at coordinate 41,909 of BJBW01004073.1, read as the reverse complement.
CAGCGTCTCATCATAAGATTTACTCACCAGTGCCCTCACCAGCTTCATTGCCCTTCTCTGGACCCGCTCCAGCACCTCAATGTCTTTCTTGTGGTAGGAGGCCCAAAACTGGACACAGTACTCGAGGTAGGGTCTCACCAGTGCCAAGTACAGGGAGACGATCACCTCTCAGGTCCTACTCACCACACTGTTCCTGATACAAGACAAGATGCCCTTGCCCTTCTCGGCCACCTGGTCACACTGCTGGCTCATGTTCAGCTGACAGTTGACCAACACCCCCAGGTCCTTTTCCGCCAGACAGCTCCAGCCATTCTTCCCAAAGCCTGTAGTGCTGCCTTGGGTTGTTGTGGCCCAAGTGCAGGACCTAGCACTTGGCCTTATTGAACCTCATTCCGTTGGTCTCAGCCCATCCATCTGGCCTGTCCACATCCCCCTACAAAGCCTTTCTACCCTCCAGCAGATCAATACTCCCACCCAATTTGGTGTCATCTGCAAATTTGCTGAGGGTGGACTCAATCCCTTCACCCAGATCACTGATAAAGATGTTGAAGAGAACAGGTCCCAGTACCAAGCCCTGTGGGACACCACTCGTGGCCGTCTGCCAACTAGATTTGACTCCCTTCACCACCACTCTCTGGGCCCGGCCCTCCAGCCAGTTTTTAACCCAGTGGAGAGTATTCCCCTCTAAGCCATGGGCAGCCAGTTTCTCCAGGAGAATACTGTGGGAGACTGTATCAAAGGCCTTGCTAAAGTCCAAGTAAACAACATCCACAGCCTTTTCTTCATCCAGCAAGTGGGTCACTTTGTCATAGAAGGAAGTTTGTCAAGCAGGACTTTCCCAGGCCCCAAGGTCAGACTGACAGGCCTGGAGTTCCTCGGATCATCCTTCCGACCCTTCTTATGGATGGGCGTCACATTTGTTAGATGCCAGTCGGCTAGGACCTCCCCAGTTTGCCAGGACTGCTGGTAAATGACCGAGTGGCTCTGCAAGCACTTCTGCCAGCTCCCTCAGTTCCCTCGGACCCATAGACTTTTTTGTGTTGAGGTGCTGGAGCAGGTCCCTCACCACTTCCCTTTGGATTACAGGGGCTTCATTCTGCTCCCCACCCCTAACTGCTGGCTCAGGGGTCTGGGTACTCTGGGGACACCCTACTCCACCGCTAAAGACTAAGGCAAAAAAGGCATTCACCACCTCAGCCTTCTCCTCATCCTTTGTCACTATGTTACCTCCCATATCCAGTAGTGGATGGAGGCTGTCCCGAGTTCTCCTCTTGCTTCTTATATATTTATAGAATTTCTTTTTGTTGTTTTTAACATCTAAGTCCAGGTTAAGTTCAAGCTGGGCCTTTCTAATCTTTTTCCTACTTAACTTTGCTACGCGTTTATAGTCTTCCTGAGTGGCCTGCCCTTTTTCCAAAAGCCATAAACTCTCCTTTTTCCCCTGAGCTGTGATCCTATCTCTTTGTTCAGCCAGTCCTGTCTCTTCCCCTGACAGGTCGCTTTACTGCGCACAGGGACGGCCTGCACCTGCGCTTTTAAAACTCCTTCCCTGAAAAACGTCCAGCCTTTCTGGACTCCTTTTCTCTTCAGGGCTGCCTCCCAAGGGACTCTGTCAAGCAGACTCTTGAAAATTTGTCTGCTTTTCAATCTCTGGTAAGCTCCTCTTGGTTTTGAGCAGACTCAGAAGCTCGCAATTAAGACAAGGAGTCCCTTGCTCCTTCTACTTCCCTTACCTTTAAAGGGGATGAACTTAAAACTTTAAAAGAGAAAGAGAAGTTTTTGTGCTTCCAGGAGAGCATTCTTGAAAAACTTATAACACTCACTCCTTTCCATGGAAGCTTCCCATGGAATCCCTCCCAACTGACCTCTGACTGAGATGAAGTTTGCTCTTCTAAAATCCAAAACTTTGTCTTAGTACTAACTTTCAGCATATAGGGCTAAAACACAGTTTCTACCCCTACAAATGCACTGCCTTTGTAATATTATGAGTAATATTATGAGTTTTGAGTCACTGCTATATTGTATTCTGACCTGCTTTTCTCCTTTTGTGGGTCAACGCAACAAATAAAAAAAGCAATAATTGCCTTCTTCCACTTAACACGTTTGTTAACAACACCGTGTAATTCAGTAACCTTCTGCTCCAGTCATGCAAAGAGTTTTCAGAATTGCATATTTTATAAACATGCTCTGTAAACTCTGCACTTATTTGATGCTTTAAAGAAAATAAATTGTAAAATAAGAATGAAAAGCTTAATCTAATGACACCTATTTTAAAGCACATATGATTTTTGTTAATGAGGCATTTTAATTTACACAACATTTTGATAACTTTATGATTAGTCTATTTCTTTTAATATCCAAGGGTAATCAACAAACACAAGCTGAATGATACAGTTAATTTGAAAAAATACAACACACTATTAAAATGTTAATCAGGATTTAGGGTCATAATACATAACCAACATCTGCCTTTAGCGTTGAAAACTGTATCCCTTTACTTTAAAACATAACATGCTCAAATGAACTTACTTTAGGCTAAATTCTGATTCCAAGTGAATTCACTTTCATTAATTCAATGGGACAGAGCTTTTACAAAAGATCTGCTTATTTCTCAATAAAACTTTCAATTAACTTCACACACAAAACCATAACTCATTACTAGACAGAGAAAGAGGATTAAACCTTGACAAATATAAAACTTAGCTGAATGCATAGCATGTCAGGAAATTTCTGAAGATTCATTATTTAATAAAAAGGACACAGAAAAATTTTAACCAGAGGTCATATCATTCCAGCTCCAGGAACTGCTGACTTAACAGAAATAAATGCAACATTACCCAGAATGTGATGAAATAATGTCTCATATGTATCTTCTAGGGTTTATGCTTCACAGTAGTAGCATTTTTACAAGCATCTAAATTAGAAATTACTTCTAAGAGTTGGTACTATGTGTAATTATATAAATGTAGTTTTCAGTCAAATTTGAATAGAGTTCACCACCACACTATTTGTCCTAAGCACAGGGATTTTCAGAGACGAACAATACAAATTCATCTTCCAACAATACATTTAATCCATTAGTAGGAAGGCTAAAGTTGCATCAAATGGACTATCTTAGTATTTTATCCCATAAGTTAGAAAAAGTTACTAAAAAATAATTAGCTGCATGTTTCTTGTTATTTTGAGTATTTTCTAATTCAAATCTAATTGTATTTTTTTTAAATTACTAAAACATGGTCATGTTAATTGTCATACTCTTTTTTTAAAAAAAATACAAAAACAGAACCACAAAAATGGTGATTAACAAGCACTTCTTACTAAAGACCAGTGGATTTCCAATAGCAAACCTCTTTCTCAATCCACAGACTTGATCAAAGCAACATCCAGACAACACTATTGTAATTTTCATGTTTCAGTTACAACAACATAATAACTAGTCCTTCCAGAGATCCCTCGCTTTTCTTCCTTTCCTTATAGCCACAGATATAAGGTTCTCTACTTCCACAGCAAACTTAAAACAGTAGATCTTACACTTCTCAGCAAGTCATGAATAGCATTTTTCTTCTTAGAGGTTTCTGTAGACCCTCCACTCAGTATTCTATGAGACACAAGGACCAACCAAGTATGTATTCCTGGAATATTTCCATCTTTTTTTGAGCCCTGAGGATGAACCATCTGCAGATCAAATATCTCCAGTGTCTCTGATCACTGAAAGCCAACTGACTAGTTTCACAAGCAGTTATCTCATACTCTATGAATAGATTTAGGAATTTCTGTGCATGTTACATGCAAACACTATTTATATTTTAAATAAAAAAGTGTTTATCTATGAGGGTGTACAATTAATACAATCCAGCTTTCTTCACTGTAAAATATAGAAAGTGAATGTATTTGTGATTTTTTTTCCCTAAATTAGAAGATACCTTTATGACCATCAAACCTTATCTCATGAAGAATAGAATCTACTGAGCTGCACTCAATTTTTTATCCCTATCACATAAAAATTTTTGTTTTTAATGAACTTCTAGGCTTAAGAAGTCAGTTAAATGTTTATTTGGGATATTTTGATAACAAAAAATCAGAATTATAAAATTATTTAGGTTGGAATGGACTTTTCATGGTTATCTTCTTTAAATATCTCCTTAAATGAGAGTCAAATTCGACATTAGGCCAGGTTGCTCAAAGCTTGATCCAGTCAAGATGAAATCTCCATCTTTGGAGATTTTCCAAATATCTCCACCTCCTTTTTCAGTGTTTGATCACATTCATGTTGTATGTTTTTGTAGCGTACGAAGGCATGGACCTCAGTCAGAAGTGCAACCAGAATCATTTATTACAACAAACACTTAGCTCTTAGTCTTTCAGATCACTAAATCCACCCGCATTATCTTCCTTCACAACCAACACTACCTTGCAACCCCCAGAAAAGTAGATTTCCCCCCTAGTCAGTCAGATTTACTGGTCATTAGGCACTGCTCACAAGCCTTCCCCCTGCCAGTATTCCTGCTTATTCTATTCCCTATTCTGTTCTTTGCCTCTTCCTCCATCTGTTCACCCACAGGTTTTGGTTATGTGGCATTTTTTCTCTCTCTAACACACAAACATAGTTTTCCTTCAACCAGCTTGTGCCAGTAGCCTCTGATCTAAATACCACAAACCTCAAAGTATTCTCTACACTGTCCTAGACACCAACAACATCCCTTCTCAAAGCCTCTTATTCTGCAGTCCAAAAGTTTCTCATTTCTGTTATCCCCTCCCAATTTGTCACATCCTGCTGCCCCTCATTGCCTTGCAATCTCAGCTGTATCTATTGAAGTCTGTCAGTATTCCTTGCACTAGGAAGCCCCAAAACAGACCTTCCAGGTCTGATGCAGTTTCATACGTGCCAAATATAGGGGCAAAAATCACTCTCCTTGACCTAATGCTTACACTTTAACTAATGTCATCTCATAGGTGGCTGATCTGCATGGCTGTAAGAGTGCAGTGATGACTCGGGTTGAGTTTGCTCTCCACCAGGAATATAAAATGCTTTTTTTTTTTGCCCAGCTGCTTTCTTAACTCTAAAGTCACACAAAACACATCATATTGACCAGAACTAACTTTTGGGACTCTCAATTCACTTTTATAACAAGAAACACTCCTGGGAAAGAAAACCTTACAGGTTCTAAGGAAAGGAACAGAACTATACTTTAATTAAAATAAATAATTATGTAGCTATCTACTGATAGTTATGAAGAAATATTATTATAGGTGTTTATTTTAAATTCTAACTTCTCTTAAAACATCTTAAGAGGAAAACAATTTTCTGAACTTTGGGAAAAAGAGAATTGGAATGAAAAATGAGAACCTGCTACTTGTCACTTACTGACATTCATATCCCAAAGAGACACTATTTTTGCTTCCGAAAGATTTTACTCCTTTTCAAAGAAAGCTTGGTATCAAATGCAACTTCAGGCTATATTATAGACATGTACAAAGTCCTTACATGGATATTAACTTTATGTTAACACGGAAATAATGTCCTCTTGGATGGAAGAATAAAATACTTCCCAGAAATTTTGGTTAAATAAATTCCTTCAACAGTCTCAAGTCACTACTTGATAGCCAGTTAATGACTGACGAATGTAAATGAATTGGAACATTTTGCATTTGTTCTTAGTTAATTAACATTAGAGCCATAAATCAAGGACTGACACCATAATTCAGGGCTTAGGTTTCAAGCCTCTTTACAACTGCAGACAGATTAGTGTAAATGTACCTTCAGTACGTCATTTTTACCTTCAGTTGCTGAAATGAAGTCTAAGAAAATTAACTGAAGTATAAATGGAGATTATTTGAAAACTGTTGAACTTGTGGTAGCATCTTTAAGTTTATTACAGTTCAATTTTTTATCTTGTTCTCTTAATTATTTTAAAATTACATAGTTTATAAAGTAGTTACAGTGTTTTCATAAAGAATAAAAAGTTTTTAGAAAATAGACGTGGAGGAATTATTCTAGATAGAATAGAAATATTTTTCAAGTAAAAAACTTGAATAACAGTTTTACAAAAATTTACATTTAAAGTAATTCCATAAAACTCAAGTAATGTATTTTCTACTTCAGCAAACAGCACAGTACAACAGAAAAGACACTTAAGTGGAATTCAAGACTTTGTGGTTCTTTTATTGATGCTTGTATTTATCAATTTTGTGACTCTGGACAGATGATACCTTCTTTCCTCTATTTCTCTTTTTACACTTGTGCGAAGTGTGTTTCCTTTGTGTTTCTACTATCTCTAACAAATTTGTTTGGATGAGTGTTCACTCCAAAAACTCTTTTGCAAAAAAAATAGTTCTTGTTCTACTACAAACAGGTTAAACATATTTCACTGGAAAAGTCACAAAGCACCTTGTGTGTTGGCATACTATTATTTCTACCATCAAAACAAAATGCAACAGCAATGTGGTATGGTTAAATTTACAAATAGTATTTCTGATTGCTACATCTTTTTACAATACTAATTTATTACAAAAGAACACTACATGCGAAAAAAAAATACCAAGAAACCCACTAGATGGTGCTCTTACACAAAAAAAAATACAGGTCAGCAGCACCATTCTCACTGCGAAAGGTGAGCAAAGATAACATACTCCTTAGTGCTAATAAGGAAGAACACTTCCCTTTACAGAGGTCACACTTCCGCTATCCATTTGGTACCAAAATCCTGCCATTTCCAGTGCTGCCTTTTGTACTCTGGAGCTGACATTTCCACAGTAGTATATATACATTTCCATACATAAATAAGCACAGATAAAACATTAACGATAATATATCATGAAGGCAACTACTAAGCTTACAACTTCTGAAGTAGGTGAGTAATAAAATTTAGAATCATAGAATAGTTTGAGTTGAAAGGGACCTTTAAAGGTCATCTAGTCCAACCTCCCTGCTACAAGAAGGGGCATCTTCAACAAGATCAGGTTGCTCTGAGCCTCATCCAACCTGACCTTGAATATTTCCAGGGACAGGGCATCTACCACCTCTCTGGGTAATCTCTTCCAGTGTTTCACCACCCTCTTTATCAGAAATGTTTTCCTTATATCTACTCTGAATCTACCCTCAATATAAATTCCAGTTTCTAAACTACTCCCATTTTGCATGAAAAATTTTGGTGAAAAAAAATCCCCAGAAGTAGCCCACAGAAGCGATTGCAGTGGGCAGGAAAACGCAGCAGCAACGTAGAAGAAAATGCTTATTTGGCCCTTATCATCATCAGCACCTCTGTATTTCTATCTCTTGAAAGGTCAGTTCAGCATGTCAAGTAAATTTATTTTTTTTTGCAAACAGGGAAAGTTTTTGTGTATACTGTGAAATACAACATTGTGCTGTTGTTCTTTATTTTCGTAGAGATGACCAGTCTGTGATTTTTCCCTACTCAGGGTAGGTCCGAGGAGTATAAAAAGCGCCAAAGGGTCTCATTACTGGGAAGCACTGGGATCCAGCCCTGCTGCCTTCACAGGTAAAAGTTCCAGTTTAAAAGCTACTTCAGCTCCATAAGGGAAAAAAAAATTAAAATAAAGAAAAAGAAAATCTGTATTTCATTCAAAGTCATATATTAGGTTATCTGAATTTGCACCACACTTTCTCCAGTGCATACTATCATGAGTGTCCCTATTTAAATTCAATATATATGTTACTATACAGAAATAGCCATTGGGCTGTGCTTCCCTAGACACCAGAGCTTAATAAAACTGCTATGTGGGATGTGCAGTAATATTTTTGCAGTTGTTTCTCATTATTTCAATAGTGAAATTAACACATTTCAATTCTGATTCTGAAGCTCACATTTTGTCATTTTATCCCTAGCATCACAAATCACTTCTCTGAAGAACATATTTAAAAGTAAATTGAGATTCCATAAGTAGTCTGAAAAGTCCACTCTTAGGCTGAACACCTTGTGCACTTATTTGTCCAAAAAGTAACAAAATTTTAAAACTAGTCACTCAGTGTGATACAGCATCTCTGCTGTCCACTACCTTTATGTCACATTTTGATTGCTTTTAATTTTTTTACCAAAAAACCCCATGTCTTCTATTGCTGTAGCCATGTATTTTGTCTTTTCAGTTGGTTTTTTTCATTACATGTCTATTACATCTTTCACTCAGTATAAGGAGCACTGCATTCACTAGCCCTAAAAAAATATTCCCAAGGGATTATTACTATATTTTAGAAGTATGTTATGATAGTCTATTTATTAAATATGAACCCCATTTTAAAGCCTGGAGGGCAATGGCAAAGGTCATCAGACACTTTCTTTCCATAAAACACAGTAATCTCCCAAGTGCATTATTCAGAATTTTATTAAAGACTGAGTTCCCCTGCCTGGAGTTTTTCTGCTCAAAACCTTCTCATCGCAAAAAATAAAACATTTTTAGCCACTCAGGACTTATCCCAAACATAGAAATAAATAATTCATATACCAAAAATAATTTTAAACACCTCTTTCAGTTCTTAGCCAGCTCAATTCATTTATAAACCAAATTCTTTTCAGATTCATTCAAGACTAAACATGATTTTTGAAATCAGAGAATAAAAGGGTTATAGGGTTATAGACAGGCAGAGCAATGAAGATGTAACATGGAACATTGCTTGTAAGCAACTTTAAAGACAAATGGTTTGTATACACACGGAGAAACAATAAATCATTGGAGTATTACAATAACACCATGTATAGGGTATGTCTGGATTAACGTATTAAGAAGCATGCACTGCATACACATTTTAGCAAATGCAATGTCATTTTATTCCATTGACAGATAGATAACTTGCCAATGTATTATATATACACACACCCCACTGACACAGCTACTTTTCTGGAACTAAGAAATCACAATCTCAATCTATATTCTGAAATACTATTCCTGCTTGTCACGGCCCCCTCTGCATTCTGTCATGCAGAACGTGCTCCTAACCTACCTGCCTGAAGCCCTTGCTGTGGCAGATAGCCACTCTACATCTATTCATCCCATCAATTTATACCCACACACAAATATATTTTTATATCCATATCCCCCATATAATTTTTTTGTATATACCATTTTCCAGTTGCCAATCCCACACCAGAGTATAGATGCCATCTATCTGCACCTCAGTTTCCATCCAGCACAGATCTCCTGGTCTTTCTCACTTCATTTCTTTGCACTCAGTAACTTTACTATCCTTTTATCTACCTCCACACAGCACTCCAGTTTGATGGGCAGATCCTGGCTCTGGTAGACATCATGATGACTATGGGGAGAGCATGAAGGGTACTGGGTGAATCAATCCCACAATACTCAGGACTAGACAGCAGTCTTTTAATAATCAGAAAAGCTGAGACATACGTAGACTTACTGGGCAAAAACTACCATCTCACAGTGCAAACAGAATACTTTCAGAATTTCAGAGAGAGTTCTTAACAACCCTCTCTACATAACTTCCATACATTTGTGCAAGTTTCATGACAGGAGTAAAAGGTGTGTCCTTATTTGCTGTAAAAACCCAGAAATATACTATATTTACTAATAAATCTAGGAATATCTGGGTTTAAATGATCTAAAATTAAAGCAGGAACATTTTAGTTTAAGGACAAAAAAATGAGGCATTAAACATGTACTTCTTAATCAATCAACTTCAAACAGTATTTTAAAGAAGAAAATCTGATGAACAGATTTGTGAACTCTCTTCATTTCTACATAAATTATCAAATTATCATCGAGAAGCAATAAATAATAACTCTTTCCAAAACTTTGCTTCTAATGATTCACTTGTGACTTTATACCACCAGTCACCATTGTGTAGAGTATGACAATTAACATGACATCTATTTGAGTATGACAATTAGCACAACACCTATTTAAACACAGTATCTCAAGTACTTAAAATCATTAGAATAATTATTTACACGCACATGATGATATTTTCATTAATAAAGTGGATTTATTCAAAGCATTAAGGCACAGAACACTGATTCTGGAATTTGAAATAATGAAGCCCAAGAAGTGTTAAATATTATGAAGATATTATGGGCAAACTTATTTTTAATAGAGAAGAATTACCTTATGTAATACAAGGCTTGCTATGCACTTCATACCAAATAAAAATTGATCAATCAGTATGAATGATACTATAAAAATAAAAATATTTTTATTATTTTCACTAGTAGATATAAACTTTTTTTCTGTTGCTGAAGTAATGTATTACCAGAATAAAAATAAAATTTTTTCTCCACCCTCTTTTTAGCCATGAAACACTCTTTTCTGTCCAGTAATTTTTCTATCTTTCTTGTTTATAAAACATAACGGTAAATTCACGATCAACCCACCATCACACCTATAAACTTCAGCTTTCCCTAGAGTTTAAGGAATGTCAGCTCTGCAAAATTAGGTGTGAATACATCTCATTCAACAGCTAATCAGTGAGGCAAAATAGAAAACGTGGTTAGAAAGCAAATAAAATAATAGTTTCAGCTTTTTTATCCTCAATAAATCAGATAATAAAATTTTCATTCCATTTGTTATAGAGAAATTTCTCAAAAAAAAGCTGTTTTTCCACACAAAATTGTGACCAGAACACAATATTATGGCTACAAGTCTCACATATGCATTTATGGTGCCTGCAACATCATGTAAAATGGAAACAGCTTTACCTGAGGAGAAAAATTATGAACAAATATTCTCACAAAGAGGCAGGGACAATATCAGACATCTCGCATAGTCTTCACTAAACATACTTTCACTAAGCACAATGACTCTCTTTGCATTTAACAGCAGCCTTTTCCAGAGAAGAGCAGCAACATCATCAGTTTGTCACATGTTTCCTTTTACTGTTTGTCAAACCTCTGCTGTCCATAACACACAAAGTCGCATATAAAAGCCAGAGTACAAACAGGCCATAGAGGAATATTCTCAGGATTTTACCAGTAAGGGATGTGTGAGCTGAAAAGCCCCTCAAAACCACGCAGATTTACTTCAATCTTGACGCACAAAAAATTTAAAGGAAAAACTATAGATACAGAAATATAGATATTAATTAAAAAAAAAAAAAAGAAAGATTAGTATAGTCAATGTAAGCAGTACTGTTTCACTTACTTGCAAAGAGTGATAGAACTGGAGTCAACTTCTGGGTCCTGCAATAGTTCGGAATGGTTTTACCCTCTTTGTTTTTCTCTTCCTACATTTATCCATACATCTTCTGCTATCATGTTTCCATCTCTATCCCAATTTCCTTTTTGCTATTTTTCATATATTAATTCTCTGCCTTTTTTCAACATCTTACTCAATACTCCTTTGATTCTATGCTTATCCTTTCTACTACCATCTCCAAAGTGTGCCCAATGACAATAAGGCACAGGTGCAGAAGATAAGCCCACTCAATCATGATGTAAGATGAACCACCTGTACTCCAGCTGCACTTTCAGCCCTAAATACAGCAGGATTGACTAACTTCTGCAGGTGTGACAGGTGATTGCATTGCAACACTTTGTAGTGATCAAAATGAAAAAGACACCCTTCCCTAATTATAATTTTAACAAAGTCCTCCCTGAAGTCAGAATGAAAAAGAAAAAACGTATTTTCAGATACTGTCTGCAATTTTATTTCTTTTTTTCACTTTCTAAAGAACAGTCCTCAACTATAAGACAGGGAAAAATCATAATGTAAGACTGGCAATGAAATTAACAGTTAAGCTGTTAAACAGTTAAACTGTTTTCTAACTAGCTGTTAGGAAAGTTGCTTAAGCAAAACTGTAGCTATTTCTGCAATAAAGACTCCAGCACTTTGCCTGCAGCTGAAGTGACTCGTATCAACCTTTTGAAAGATTATTTTTCCATATCTTTGATTAACGTAATTCACAATTCAAGTTGAATGTTAAAGTTTCCAGGATGCTCAGCTCTACCACCATCTTTATTTTATTGTCTTGACTTCCTGACTTGCCAGACAAATAGGATTTCCCCATTCAACAAATCACAGAACTTGTTCACAGAAATAAAATGCCAGATTAATCAGATTTGCCATCATCTGAAGCTATGTAGCTAGATTTTTCAAGGACACTAGGGCAAAAGAGGACTTCTTTCTCTCTATCGTAGCACCTGCATATGAGCACAAATAACTCCTTATAATTCAAGTCCATTAGTAGCAAACAGCTATTTCTCATTACAAATAACACAAATCAATCTCTGCACTTTACCTCTGCAGTCTGAGAAAATGGACCTGAATGAAAAGGGAAATTTGAGTCCTGTTCAAGACCCACTTAGATAAAATCACCCCAGATTTCATGGAGACGCACTTAATTTTCAAAAAATTTCTGATACTTACATCAAATTCATTTAGTGCAGCAGCAAGCTCTCCTATGCCAGTGTGCCCCTTGTTCTCATCAGTAGGTGAGGTGGCCTGGGCAGCATTCGAGATACCAGCGATTGCTTCTTGTACTTGCTTGAAGACATAGTCTCTGTTGGCCCTAGTGGCTGCAACGTCAGGGTGACGGAGGAACGCTTGGGATGCAGTATACAACATAGTGGCATTCTTCTTCAGAGCACCTCGAGCTGCAGCCATTTCATCCCTGCAGTGAGGATCTTTCAGTTCCTGTACAAAACCACACAATTTTTATAGTTGCAAATGGAAGTTTTTGTGTTAGAATGTATTATCTGTGTCTTGAATACCTTCTGGTGATTTAGCAGAGATGTAGTCAATGACAAAACTGTAAGGGGGCCTGTAAGGGGGAAAAGGGCTAATTTAAACTGAAAGAGGGGAGATTTAGATTAGATATAGGAAGAAATTCTTTATGACTCTATGATCTACCATAAAGCACAGAAAGAAATCTCCCTCCTGGCCAAGAAAATCCATTCCTTCTATGTAGCTACAGCTATGATATTCTGCTTACAATATCTTCTAATCAGAAGATATTCAAAGACCTGAAGAAAACATATCTAAAACATTCAAAATTACTCTTCCCGATTGACTGCTGATTTCTGTAATCTTTTCTTATCTCCAGTAAGAAATTAAGAGACTTATACCTTCATTAGCTTTTACCTTTTTGTTTTTCACAGATTTGGAGCTATACTTCCACAAGAGAATTTTCTGAATATACAGAACAGTACTGTTCATATAGTGACTAGATTTTATATTTGTAATGTATTTAATGTCAGTATAACCCTGAAAATGTGATATTTTATAAAAAGATACGATACTGATACAAAAGTAAATTTTCATTACTGTAATGCAGAAAATAAATAGACAGATGAATACTGAAAGCCAGCTTTCTAAATCTGGTGTGCTATGTAATACAAAAGTGTCACACTCCTGAATTATTGGTGGCATTCAAAGACAATCAAAATTGGAGAGACCTTATTCAATTCAATAGTGACAGCACCACCAGGACTCTTAAAAAAACGGTGTTCAGGAGAATCTTTATTGCCAAGTTGTATAATCCCAGGCATTAAATAAATGTTATCATGACTTTCTGGACTTTTTTGCATCTGCCTTAGTAATGAAGTACTTGGTTTTTTTAAGTGTCTGAAAATTAATAATAATTTCTGTTCTTGATGAATTTGAATTATACTAAGTTACCAAAGAGACCATGCTTTACCAGCTTTCAGAGTGACCTCAAGGCAGCACAGGTTAGAATTAAGTGGGAATAATCATCTAATGAAAACCATCCTTAACCTCCTGAATCACTTGTCACCCTTCATTCTGTTATTAATTGAAGACAATTAGAAAATATTCTTACATAAATTGCTTTTTTGAAAAACTTCATTACAGTCAAAAAAAATCAATGTGATTAAATTACAGGACATGATACAGCAGTTACTTATTGTACATTTTAAACCAGACTTGGGCATAAACATGAGATCTTCAGAACCAAGACTAGCTTTCTCAACCACTGCTTTAAAAGGTACTCACCTGTTGTCGTCTAGCAGCCACATAGTTCAGTTTTACCATCTCTTTTCCAAATTCTTTAAAGCGATTTGCTAAATCTTGCTCATTTGTTGCATTTTTCACTGCTTCTAGTGCTTCCTCTACCTAGAACATAATATATCAACTGTGTTATTATTTTAATCCCAGTGCACTCTGACAAAATTTGTAAAAATTTTGTAATAAACCAGTTATACCAACATGTTAATTTACCAAATCTGTTGTGAAATTTTACCTTATGCACAGCAGGGAAAAATATCTGAAGAGCTAAAAAACTCTTTTCATCCAATAAGTAAATGACATTTTGTTGTTACTAGATGAAAATTCAAAGCTTTATTTCTCTCCCTCACAAGACAAAAAACAGTTCCAAGCAAAAAAAATTGAGAAGTGAAGTGTTTCTATTCCTTCTTTCTAAAAACCATCGCTTCAATTCAGGAGAATGTGCATAAGCTTTCAACAAATTTTCCCCCCAAAGAGAAACAGTGAATTCTGAAATGTACATGCTCCTATGCAAGAACAGAGGTTTGCAGCTTACTCACCAAATGCCACTGTGGAAACATAAATTCAGCAGCAGCTGGTGTCTAATGATTTTAGAAAGGCACAATTATGTGCAGAATTTGCAAAAAAAGGATATTTTTTATTTTGAGCTTTTACCTAGTTACATCCACCTTGTGGATGTAAAACTTACAGGGCAGCAGAGTAGAAAAGACGTACATTTCTTAGGAAAATGTGTAATTCAAGCACATAAATCCATAGCTGTTATGTTAGAAATGTTATACTAAGTCTGAGAGTTGCAAGGTATACCAAATTCAGAATCTAATACCTTCCCCTTTTACTCTTAAAAAGAACAGCAGTTTTTAAATCTGAACTATCTTAACCATTAACAAAAATTTAAAAAGCATCATTGAATTAACTAATTTAATTTGTTCTTTCAGGATTCCCTGTATAATATGAATAGATCAAAAAGCATTTATATTAAACTACCTGAGGCTTTCATCTTTACCATGTTTGTAATGACAAGCAAAGGCATGATATCTGATACACAATTTTGTAAGTTCTTCCAGCCTCCTATTAAATAAAATTTCTAGAGAATTTGTTATAGATTCCACTCTGATAATCAGATTTTGAAAGGTGTTGATCATGCTCTGATGAGTCAGTCTTAACACCTGACTTTGAACCTTACCTCTGAGTCAATACAAGAGCTGCCCCTTCATCAATTTTGTAAAATATTAACGCTTTTTTTTCCTAGTAATTACATTTGTGTTAATCTAAAATTAGTTTGCATTATAAAATGGTAAGATAAAAATATTTACACTGTCAATCCTCAGAAACAAATTACCCTTTTTAACCTGAATGAAAATAATAGGACAAGGGGCAATGGCTTCAAGTTACGCCAGGGGAGGTTCAAGTTAGATATTAGGAAATATTTCTTTATTGAAAGGGTTGTCAGGCATTGGAATGGGCTGCCCAGGGAGGTGGTTGAGGCACCATCTCTGGGAGGTGTTCAAGAGACATGGTTGACATGGTGCTCGGGGATATGGATTAGTGTTACACTGGGCTGGTGTTGTTTTGGGTGCGGTGTATAGTTTGCATTTTTTTTGTTCGTTTGTGTTTTGTTGGTTTTTTGTTTTGGTTTT